>JAGJRO010001062.1:0-12684 GCA_022832285.1 Lepidurus apus apus
TCTTTCTCCCATATTTTCCCAACTTTACGTTCCTGGTCAATAAATGAGTTGCGGCTCATTGAAGGAACGCCAACGGTTGCCATGAATTCTTCTAAGTGATTATGGCCTGCACCAATTTGCATAATTCCCATAGCAATTTTTGTGTTGACGGACAATGGCTGAACTTTATCTGACCTCAAGCATGCAGCATGCGGCGAAATGTTATTTTGCGTAGGGCTTGGCGCGTTTGGATAAACCGGGTCAGTTGTTATAAAAAGTTTCTCCTGAAATTTCTCACATTTGAAAGCAAAACTGCTCCAAAAACCTTTCTTAACTTCCGTTTGGAAAGGAATGGGTGAGCGACAATATCGTAGTGTTCAAATATCTTATTGTGCCCTGACAAGAAGTGGCAAACATTTACTAATCGAAGTCCGTCAACTTCTTTCTTCATGTTTGGTTGCGAATACCAAACAGGTTCCATGTTAAGCTCTACAGCATCAATTTCTGCCTGTTCTTTAAGAATGCGTGAAATTTCGTCATCTTCAAGATAGTTCGTTTCTTTGTCAATGAGATCTAAACTAGCAATGCTATGGGATACAACGGAACTAGTGCTAGCTATTGGTTCAACGGAAATAGATTCTACAGCAGGTGCGTAACTTACAGTATTGGAAGTTTGTAGTGGAAAACTTTCACCTGGAG
Organism: Lepidurus apus apus; assembly: GCA_022832285.1. Lineage (NCBI taxonomy): Eukaryota > Metazoa > Arthropoda > Branchiopoda > Notostraca > Triopsidae > Lepidurus > Lepidurus apus. The sequence goes on from JAGJRO010001062.1 coordinate 679, forward strand.
ATACTTTCTCGGGCTCAGCTGGATGTTGCTTATCGTCTCGCGCCTTCAAAGCAACACCTGACAGTTTCCTTTTTTTCCTGGATGACAATTTTTTGTTACCCATTTTCAGTCAGTAGTACAACGCCAAACAAGTTTCGTACTAACTTACACAACTCAGTTATTTTCACCAACTCATTTTTTTTTTTCACCAACCCAGTTTTTTTTTCATGAACGCCGTAACGAACTTTTTGGGTTGTATTTTTTTAATAACGTACAATGCTATAATGTTTTAAACAATGAAAGAAATTGGTAATACCGAAATCAAGAACCGCTGTTGCTGATGTCTGATTACGAATGAGTTCTAGTAAAAGTTTCATAACAATATTTCGAAAAGTTAGTGAAACTGTAAAAGTGAATGTCCTTTCAAATAGCATTTGGGCAAATTACACAAACACTAAAATTAAAAAGTCCTCCGTTTTGAGAAAGGGTTAATTCCCCTTAGTAGAAAAATTATGCGTTTCCAGTTGTTCCGTTGGGATATAACCAAAGCTTGAATTTTCTGTAGTGAATTTGAGGCCGAAAGTGAGGTTGTTGCAAAATAGTGATCTAGGTAATCAGAACTATTAACTAACGAAGTTTTTCTAGGTGCCGCATTTGGTCTTATGAACCGTTTAAACCAATATTAAAACGACTTACGGAGCCTGGATGCAGTATCACTTCGCTGCAGCTCTCCAATTATATGGATAATGATGTCCTACTCCTTGAAAACCTGATGATGCTCGCCAGTAAACTTGAAACGCTAAAGCTCGAAAGAATGCTTTTAAAATACAAAGTGAGTGAGAAATCTGTACAATCTCACTTCACCGAAAACTTGTATGTCCTCGCGCCATCACCATTTTCATTAAGAATTCATCACAATTCACCCATGTTTATACGAAGCAATTCCTTTTTACTCGTATTACAGGTTGAGGAAATGAGCAAGTACGCGGTAAAGGGAAAATGCTCTCTGAAAAGTCTTCATCTTGAGAGAGTTCGATTGTGGCGTAATACGTATACGTCAGCTGATGACAACAAAGAGCTCCGCCTTGCTTTGAGAAATATGGCACTAAACCTGGAGGAATTGACCATCGATGACTGCGAGTTTCAAGTCGAATTGTTCAGTTGGTTGAACCTATCCATGCCTAATCTGCGGACCGTCGCAATCGGCAAAGTCGAGAGGAAGACGCCAAACAATGGCGAGGAGTTCTGTGCCAATCAGTTGTTGGAGGCCTTAACCCGAAGCAGTGGAGACAGTATTGAAGATCTTTCATTACTAGAGGACTTTTGGGAAAGCAAAACAGTACTGATGCTGCATCCGATCCGAGAAGCCCTTCAACGCTGCCCGAGGCTGAAGAGAGTCAACCTGGGAATTTCTGCTTCTTCGTATACAGCAGTGGCCTCCGTAGGTCCTGGTCCTTTAACACCATTATCCTCCAGTGATGTGGAAGCTTTGAAAAGCGATAACATCTACTTGGCTTTGCTTAAAATAGTTTTAAGTGTTCCTATGCTTCAAACTTTAACTTCTAAGTTCTTCTTTAAGTACTGGGAAAAAATTGGTACATTCCATGCTATCGCAGACAAGGCTGAAAAATGGCCAGGAAAAAGAAACGACAATGAATGTAATACTTCGTTAACGCTGCATGGCTTATCTAATCAGAATGCATGTAATGCTATGCATGTGTTCAGAGAACGAGGACTAGAATACCGCCTTAGGTACGTAACAAAAGATGTGTACGAGCTGTGGTTCCCTCAAAATTCCTCAAGTTACATAACACAGTTTCCGGGTGTGTGAAGGTTATAACATTTTGTAACCCAGATATATCACCGAGATATTAATGGGTTATAAGTTCGGGTTATGAAGCTAGAACCCTGGTTACGAAGTTGTGTTGTAAAGTTAGAATATTGGACACAAAGTTATAAGTTTAGTTATAAAACTAGAATCTGGCTATAAAACTAGTTCTTCTGTTAGGGGTCTAGAAATTAATGGTTAGGTAGAAATTAAGTGGTTAGGTAGAAGTTGCGTTGTCCTCAGAAGAACTTTTAAGTCCACATCAGAGAAAAACCGAGGCATAAGTACCTGTGGCACTCGACAATGGGATAAAAAGGAGTCCAGTTTTTTTTCCCGGTTGTTGTTAACAAGAGCTGTCTGTGTGAAGACCGAAGTACTCTAGCAAATAAAAACAAGTGCTTTCGGTTGAAGTAGTGTTCTGTACTTTCCAATTGGCAATACAGTTATATTCTTGTGGCCGCGACTGCGTCGTCTAACTTGTGTACTTATAGATAGATACTCTAGCCTAAATTGATTACAGTGACTTGCCCACGTCTATACCAGGGTTTCAGGTGAAATTTGAAACTCAACAATAATAACAGGATATATATTGTAGATTATGATACTAGTGAAAAATAAATTGTGTCTGGCCGGACCTCGGATGCTTGTTAAACCGAACCGACACTTGCTCAAAGGCTGTGAGGCGCGGGCCTCGGCGCAGCAGGACGGCAAGAAGCCATCGCGTGATGGCGCGAATAAAAAGCCACTGTGCAGTGAGTTAGGTCTGAGCAAGGGGTTCGAAACTTGACTGTAGCCTCGTACACCCTGCAAAGTCAGCTACAATTGTATCTCTTTGTAGCACGTGTAGCTTAATTTGTGGCTGAATAACTTAACAATTACATAGATTGTAGCTTTGTACCACAATAGCCGTTGTAACTTATAGTTTTAGCTATGTAGCCGTAGTTTGTAGCTATGTAGCCGTAGTTTGTAGCTATGTAGCCGTAGTTTGTAGCTTTGTTGCCGTTGTTTGTAGCTTTATTACCGTACTTTCTAGCTTTGTAGCCATATTTTGGCAACCCAGTAACCTTCCCTTCGGCCCTTGTTCATGCTAAACAGTAACCCAGGAATTTGCAAATTGTAGAGTATTTCCTTGGGTCAATCGCGAATGGAGTGAATCGCGGTTCATCATCCAAACCATGCCTGTTTCAATGACAATAATACGCCACAAATTGCAAGTTAAACTTGCAGTGCGTTAGTTCAAAGTCATTAGTTCAAAGTGCATTAGTTCAAAGACACAATGTCTAAAGAAGTAGAAACGCAGACAGAAGACTGCCGAGAATGCTGCCGAGAAAGCTTTATTCGAAGATTTAGCAAAATCCTGTGTACTGCGACCGCATATTGCTCAACTGCTTAAGACTTCGGGGTATAATAGTTGGCTTAGTTTATCGGAACTTGACAATGATGCGCTTAAGCAAATAGAGACGCTGGCAAGAACGAAAGTAGCAAAGCGCTGGATAAACGCGACGACTTCCGAGCGAAAGTTAATTTTTGGAGATTTATTTTGTAACATGCCGGAGGAATTCGAGTTCATGCCCGGTGAGCTAATACAATTGAAGCATACTGTAGAATACGCTAAGAAAAGGGTTGCTGGTTTTGAACCATTATCAAAGAAGCCCCGCTACAAAGATTCGGTAAAAAATCAGCTGTGCACGAGAATCTGAATAGTCCAGGAACTTCTACGCAAACAGCAGATGCGTCTGAAACAATTTCTTTAGCAGCTTCTGCTGCGGCTGCGAAGCCTGTCCGAATTTACACACTTGCAAAAAAGGTAAACGCATGGGTCGAGGCAAACCAAGACAAAGTTCATTTCGTCTTGGAAGACTTCGAGTTTCCAAGCGAAGAGCAATTATTAGGCAAGACAATAGCTGCCATCAAGTGTCTGCGTTGCAAGGCCAACTTGAGTTGCCCGCGTGTAGGCAACGGCCGATACTGGAACATCGGATCGGTTTCGAGACATCTATCGCAAAAGCACCATAAGCAACCCGGCGAAGTTAAAGGCAACCCTACCAAACCCAATACCGTTTTGACGATGATCCGCCGTGTGAGCTGCAGTTATCAAATTCACAGTTTATATCTTGGCGTTCACAATTCAAGGTAAATTTTTCAATTTTCAATTAACTATTTTTTTTTTAATCTAATATCTGCTTGGTCATTTATAGGCAAATGGCCCAATGATCTAATGAGGCTAATGATCTGTATCCGAAAATACTGGGAGCTGGTCCGCTCATTTCGAAAAAACTTTGAAGCGTACGTTTAATTACCGTGTCTTCAATTGAAGCCTTTGTGATGGTAAATTCCCTCCACATCACTTAGACGACAACGATTCTTGTGAGCCGCAGTTACCAAATTCATCAGTTTCGTCCATGGCGTTCACTGCGCAACGTAACATTTTTTACTTGAATGAACTAGGTATTTTAAATTTATATATTTTTTTATTGTTCTTTGTTCTAGGCCTCCTTATTGGAGTCCATAGTGCTATCTCCTTGCTCTCTAAAAGCGGAGACGTTCCTAAAGAAGATTATCAGTGCATCGATATATAGTGATCCCTCCAGTTGCTGTACCGAAGATCATCGTCATCTCAGTTCTTCCCTCAACCCTTGCCTTGCCTTTGAGAGCCGCCCCAGCTGATCCCGCTGATGTTCTTCACGTCGCCTTTGATTCGGATTTTTTCGGATTCGGATTTCGTAACATTGTAATGGCCCTAGTTTTCGTGGAAATAGACTATCCGTTGGACCTACTGCCTTACTACAAAAGAGTGTCTTCAGTTGGAGCCTTTATGATGGTAAATTCCATCCACATCATTAAACGACAACGATTCTTGTGAGCCGCAGTTACCAAATACAGCAGTTTCGTCCATGGCGTTCACTGGGAAAAGTAATTTTTTTTATTTGAGTGAACTTGATATTTTAAATTAATATTTTTTGTATTGTTCTTTGTCCTAGGTCTCCTTATTGGAGTCCATATAGTGCTCTCTCCTTGCTATCTAAAAGCGGAGACGTTCCTAAAGAAGATTAGCAGTGCATCGATATAGTCATCCCTCCAGTTGCTTTACCGAAGATCATCGTCATCTCAGTTCTTCCCTCAACCCTTGCCTTGCCTTTGAGCCGCCTCAGCTGATCCCGCTGATGTTCTTCACGTCGCCTTTGATTCGGATTCGCCCTTTCTTGTGATGGAACCGGAGACCCAGAGGGCACAAGGTATGCTAGGAGGTTTGGCTGCGGTAAATCGCTGAAAGATTTGCTGCAATCCAATCTTCTGGGGGGCAGAAAAGTTCCGTTGCTGCATGATCGTTAGGTCTTTAATCGTAGCAACGGAACTTCTCTGTTTTTTTGGGGGGCGCGGTTTAGGGGGATTTGGGATACCAATGGATTTCAGGCAGGCCAGGGTTGAGTTCTACTGTGGATTGAAGAAGTGGAGTAAGTTTTTATCGTCTTAATTTTTTTATTGACTACTAATAGTTTTATTTTTAATTAAAAAAGGCTTTTCAACTGGATTCACTGCGTTTTGTACCAAAGATTTTCTTCATTTGAAGCCTTTATGATGCTAAACTCGGTCCACTTTAGAAGAAGACGAGGATACTTGTGAGTCGCAGTTTCCAGTTTCACCCAGATTCGTCTTTGGTGTTCATTACGCAAGGTACATTTTTTAATTTGAATGAACTAGGTCTTTTTTATTAATATCTGCCTTGTCATTGTCTAGGGCTTGAGATAGAGCTTCGTTTTGCTAATATTTCGTATTGGGAAACTTATTTTGTTTCCTGTTTATTTTGTATCTTAGAAAAGGTGCTTATGGGAGTTACGCAAATAGACTGCGTATAATTGGTCAAGGCCTGAAGTTTTTGCGTTAGGGTGACGCTTTCTCTCCTATTTGCGATTTTTTTGGTAAGTGTTTTTTGGTTATTTCATTGGCAATTTTTTTTCGTAATTTTTTTGGAAGGAATAGTATTGTTAAAACGCAAAATGCCAGAATATGTATTAAGAAATTACCCAACCAGGTTGTCATGGCCTCTGGCGGAGGGATACAGCCCTCTGTAGGCGCTTGCCGCTATACTTTGCCGACACGACGAAATTAATCCCGTCAGCTATTTTGTGAACAGAACTCAAACCTACTACACGTCAGGTAATTTTCTCCCGGTTTATTTCAAGTTTATCGACTCCCATCCGACTTGTATCAAGCTGAAAGCATCCAAAGCTTATACATTATGTAAGTAGCATGCATATTCTCACAGTTTGTTCATTCAAAGTACCAATATTGGTCATTTTCGACACAATTCCCGAGGGTAAGCGTAAATAGGTTTCGAACAATTTTTCGAACGTTTTCAAGTTAATTCGCTCCCGTTGGTGGGCGTTGGCTAGATGGCTACATATTGCCCTTAGTGTGTGTCAGTTAGCAATTAGTGTGAAGTTCCAGTATACTGCGTTCCGCTTCTTATAGTCAGATAACGATTTTTTTCTATGTTTCACGAAAACTTTCAAAATCCGATTTTTAGCAATTTTCAAGTTTCTTGTAACTCCTCATTCTTCACGACTACCAACAAAGATAGACTCCCGGAGAGCAACCCCGTTTTTGAAATGAAACAGTTAATAGGTGTAATTTTTTTAAACCAATTTTCCGGCTGAAAAAGGTAATATTAAAAATAGTTTTTTTCTTGTAAAGTAAAGCTAAAGGTATATTAAGTAAAAGATCACTTGTGGAGATAGTCAAGTTTCTGCATATATGGAAAATCACAGGGTCTGGGATGTACATCCAAACGCTTCCTAGATAGTCTTCACTTTGCTTTTCCTCAGACTCTGACATAATTTGAAATTAGAGGAAGTTCTGCTAAGGATAACAAGAAAAGGGATAATAATAATAACATACACAACTTATGGATACCCACCCAAGCTACAGTGGCACGTGAGGTTTGGCACGCCAAACGATAGTACAAACGATAGTATAAGCTGGGCAGTCCCTTCGGGGACTTGCCCAGCTAATAACGAATGACTCATTCAGTACAAGAGGCTAAATGAATGACGCCTATTCGGAGGAAATTTCCCTCAACATGTGGTGCCACCTCCTGGTCAAGAAAGTGAATTAACCATACGACTCTATAGTGACATATGTGTCATATGTCAATAGCTGTTTTAGGCATTTGAAAGGAATTCTCCAAGAGTTGGAAGGTGTAGCTATTGCAGTTCGATACTGACTTTCTCATTGCGTAGGCCCTTCGCTTTATAGTGAAATGCGTGAAAGCATGAGAGTAAATTCTGGCTTAGTCTGAACGTGCTTTAGGAGTTGGGTTGGGTTTGGACTTGAAAGTGGGGAATGGAAGGGAAGTTTAACCGCAGGCCAGGAAAAGTCAAGAAAAAATAGTTCGAAGTTGGGTGGAAGTTTTGGACATGATAATATAAGACAATTACACGTCAAGTGTAACTGAATATTGTCGAAATATTTACGAAAAAAAACAAGGGTCCGAAACATGCTTGTAGCCTCGTTAAGGTAAAAAAAAAACCAGTAAAAACCAGTTTAAAGTAAAGTAAAAACCAGTTTTACTTGTTTTCTAATTTTAGTAAATTTTTTCTAATTTCAGTAAATTGTAATCTTCGTAAATGATAATAAAGAACCATCAACAGGCGGAAGCCTACGATGGATTTTGATATTAGATATATTAAAAAAAAAAGGTTACGCAGGAAAGCAAGTTGGGCCAGGCCGGAGTTGTAGCGTTACTCCGGCTTGACTCGCCATTGTTCAGCAATGAAAACTAACGTGCCGAGTGAAACGAGTGGGACCTGCCCGGGTTTCTTAGCTTTGCCTATAAGTGAACGCTTCACATCAGCTCAGGCTTTCCGAGAGAAATAACTTTTTTTCTATTCTGTATTTCTCGTCGTGTGTTTTGAAAATTACATCGAATACTAAATATTACGATGTAATTTTCCCTAAAATCGACAGCAGATAAATCTTACATTTTACCATGTTTCTATTGGAATTGCTTCTAAATTCTTTTTTATTGTTGCGCAACTTCGAGGCCGGCCGGACTAACGCCACGAGTCCGGGCTGGCCCAGCTTGCTTTCCTGGGTTACCTTTTTTGGGACCTTATGGTACAGTACACTATTTTTTTAATGGAATGTGGCATTTTTATTCTGAAAGTTTGCACTGAAACAAATTTGTCTTAAAGTGATCAAATTTGGAAAGAATTTGGCTCCAGTGCGCTTAAACCTATAGAGCAAGAGGAGCGTATTCAGCGAAGCTTTCACTGAATACTATGACGATAGGCTATTGTGACCCTTTCCTGTTGACTTGAGCAATCCGCATAAAACCCATACGTGGTTGCCACGTGGCATTTCCTTCCCTAGGGCTGCTTCCGCGGTTTTTGGGGTTGGGTGATGAAAAGCACTTCGTCTTTCCAGCCCGAGGGCTGTGGCGGGTTTTATGCACTAATTTTATACTAACCTAATCTAACCTAACCTAACTAATCCAACCTAATTAACCTAACTAACCTAACCTAATCCGGCAGCAATGCTGCAAAAAGCAATCCAGTGAAGACGTACACAACACGCTAGGAGCGTTATTAAAATGTTACCAATATTTAAATTTAATAGAAAAGAATGTACTTAGCCAGAAATGTCCACAGACGAAACTTTTTCCCCTGTCTGGCGACGTCTTCGCGTTCTTCAGTCGAGGCTCCCAACCACCCGTATGACCCCATGACCCATAGAAAAGTTTCCGTTGTTTTTGCCATGAAAGACCTATTGCACGGCACAGCGAAAACTTTTCTACCCCCCAGGAAATGAAAGTGTTGCAGCAAAAGACCTAACCGGCCACAACACTTTTAACTCCTGGCATACCTTTCCTTCTGGTTCTCCTGGCGGCTCACATCAGAAGGTGAAATAATAGCTGTCTCCATACACAGCCCAAGCTTAGCAGATAAACAAGTTGCGGTTCTCGTTTCCTTCTCCAAAAGGATGGCAAAAGGCAAGGGGATAAAGTTGGCTGAGCGGAACGGGAGGGAATGGACCAGCACCACACACTTAACACGTTGTAACAATATAACTGTTTGTGAAATTTGTCACCATCTAATAAATATAAAAGGGAAAACTCTTAGTAATACCGTTCATGTTTAAACACAACTTAATAGGGTATTAAGCTTTGACAAGTTTAATTTGAGTCACGAAAAAAGTACGTCACCACACCCGACTTGACAAATCAAAGATGGCGGACCAGCGGTACTGGGCAAGCACTCGCGTTGAGCGTCAGGGGACAAAGACAGCAGAGTTGCGAAAAACGTTCGGTGAGCTTGGCCCAGGACCAGCTATGGCGGCCAGACTGGGGTCAAAGACAGCAGAGCGGCAGGGGAGAAAGACGGCCGAGTTAAGAAATTCGTTCGGCGAGCTCGGCCCGGGACAAGCTATGGAGGCCATACTGGGAATTTTTAGTGTTACGTTTTTCAGCCGGAAAATTGGTAAATTTGTCTACACCGATTAAATGTTTTATTTCAAAAACGGGATTATACTCGGGGAGTCTATCTTTTTTGGGTAGTCATGAAGATTGGGGAGTTAAGAGAAACTTAAAAATTGCTAAAAATCGGATTTTGAAAGTTTTCGTGAAAAATAGAAAAAACGAATCGTCACCTGACTAGAAGAAACGGAAGGCAGTACGGGAACTTCCCACTAATTGTTAATTGACACACACTAATGGCAATATGTAGCCAACGCCCGCCAACGGGAGCGAATAAACTTGAAAACGTTCGAAAAATGGTTCGAAACCTACTGACGCTTACCCTCGGGAGTTATGTCGAAAATGATCAATATTGCTACTTTTAATGAGCAATATGCATGCTGCTTGCATAATATGTAAGCTTTGGATGCTTTCAGTTTGATACAAGTCGGATGGGAGTCGATAAACTTGAAATAAAACGGGAGCAATTACCTGACGTGTTGTAGGCTTGGCTTCTGTTCACAAATGGCTGACGAGATTAATTCCGTCGTCTCGGCAAAGTGGCGGCAAGCGCCTACAAAGGACTGTATCCCGCCGCTAGAGGCCATGGCAACCTGGTTGGGTAGTTTTTTTCATTACATAATCTGGCCTTTTGCGTTTTAACATAGGCTACTACTCCCCCCCAAAAAAAATTAGAAAAAAAATTCCCCCATGAAATAACCAAAAATCACTTACCAAAAAAATCACAAATAGGGGGAAAAGCGTCAACCATAACGCAACAACTTCAAGTCTTGACCAATACACAATCTCCTTGCGTCATTTCCAAGCACCTTTTCTAAGAGTCAAAATAAACAGGAAACAAAATTAGTTCAACAGAATTAGTTTGGCAACTAAATCGTAAAATGTTTGCTCGAAGCTTACCGTGGTACTACAGAACGTGGGAACATTGACTATATAGTATTGAAACTATAGGGGCGGCTTCCTGGGTTTCAACGTCCATCAGAATACTAAAACAAAGAAATTTTAGAGACACATCAAAAAACATGTTAGTAGAAACGTCTCACATCGGAAAAGATCTGCAAGGTAAGGTTTCTTGGGCTTGAGTGATCCATCTTATGTACGTGACTATATCCCACTTCCTTGGTCTGAACAGGTCGCAGCTGGGATTAACGTTCGTTTTGCCCGCCAAAGACAGCCACTGATATCTAAGAAAAGCGCCCCTCGCAATGTAAAACCTCCAAGGATACTTCTAATGCGAATTACCCGCCAAAGCCTGCTGGCCAATACTGAAGTGTTCTTGTTAGTAGCTGCGAAATCTTGCGAGAGATCTTCGACTACTTCAAAATTGGATTATGTTTGCTTGCCTAGACGAGAAAAAAAGGATTACTAAAAATTGCACAAATGTAAATTTCAGTTGTTACTACCATCACTCAAAGCTCCCCAAAGCCATTCAAAACGGAAATCAGGATCGTACAGAGATGTTGTCCACTTGTCCAAGGATTGCTGTGACCTCTTTAGCTTCATTCTGGCTCTCGGAACTAGAAGAAAAGAGAACAGCATCAGTATTATGTAATTAAGACGACAGTCAAAGCACTAATCTGCGCCCCCGATGATTTCCCTGTAAAAAAATGCACAGAAAATTCCACTTTGGTTAAAATCCTTCCATTTGATCACAATGCTGCGTAATACCGTCAGCACAAAGAATCCAACGAGGAGTCCAACGTCCACTCAGCTGAAATCAGGAGCTCAAGGGCATCAGGATCCCAGGACCAAGGACTGCTTAGTACCGGAAACAAAAAACTCACAAAATAAAAAAAAAATGTTAGTATAATTGTAATTAACATGATACATATATACAGACAACTCAGTCCTCTTCTGGGCGCTTTTTCAAACATTGACAAGAAATTATTATAACTGAGATTTTTTTCTCCCCAAAAAATGACAAAATCGGCAAGTTTGACAGAAACAAAACACTCCTGGCCAAGAACTGTTTTATGCTGCCAAATGCAAAAGCTTTGCCCGAGCTAGCATGAGCGAAGCTTTCTCTGCACAAACTCAAGAAATAACCGAATTTGTTTTTAAAAATAAGTTTGAATTGCCCAAAAAAGACGTAAGCAGAGAGTAATATACGAAATGTACTTCTCTTGTTGAAAATATTCAAATGTGTCCTTTCCCCCCGCCTCGAGACGTAGCAGGACTAAGAATTTTCAAAAAGTCGACCAGGTGCAGGTTTTGCCCCCCTTTTGCTTGGGTACCGTACGAACCAAACCTTTCTCGCGGTAAAATGAACCTAGAAAAAAAAGGAACAAGAGTAAAAACTATAAAATAAGAATAAAAACCGTAAAATTCAGCTATTTAAACACTTTAAAATCAGTCTACCTTCTATGAACATATTACCAAACATAAAATGAACGCAATGATTAGGGAAATAGACCAAAAAACTACGTTGGAAAAAATAAAAGTAAGCTCTTACCTCTTCCGAAAGTTTTTTATCCCCCCAAAACAGCAAACAATCTTGAAAACACGGCAAAATCGCAGACGGAGCGCTAAGGGACCCAAACGGAGTGAAAGCTTACAAAAGAAATGGAAGTTTAGCTCCAAAATGTTACAAATATTTAGATTCAATAGCAAAGAATGTACTATACCCTCGAAAAAAAAACGGGTATAGGGAAACCTCAGTGGTCTAATCCTTACCCGTGGGATTAATTAAAGCTTGCCACTTTTCCGAAGTTTGCGTTTGGTTTTA
>JAGJRO010001088.1:0-15299 GCA_022832285.1 Lepidurus apus apus
TTCAGCCATCTATTGACAAGAAGCGTCCGTTCCTGTTCACGCCTTCGCACATCCACTTGCCCAGCTTATTCGACAGTTAGACCTGTCGTCTTGTTTTGATAAGTTAAACTCAGAAATGAAGGGCAGTTTCCTTCTATTTTTGCTTTGCAACGTGCGTGTGTTTACGTTGAACAACAACCAAAGTACCGAAATTCCCTTGATCTCAGGTTATACTGGTAGTGGTAATTACCTTTTATTGTTATGTTAATTATTTATTAACTATTATATATTAATTTTCTTAAATTCCATATGCATATCATATCTATTCTATGGTTATAATATAGGACAATCTAATCCACCTAGAGACACACCCATCAATATTATTCAGAAGAACTCGACCATTGGAGTACCTTTAAAAGGCTATATAAGCAACGCTAATACACTGCTGTACTACTATGAGTATAATGTCACGGTAACAATACAGACTCCAGTCTTGGAATTTCCTCGTTTAATTAAGTAAACCCTTCTTTTGCTGTTAGGAGAGTGATGCTTTAGTGGTGAGCCTGAAAAGCAACGCCAAAGACTTGAACGAGCCTCTGTTGATATCAACATGGACGCAATGGGATATAGTGGCATGGAGACTACCTTGGAGAATGGATACGGCTTCCAAAAGGTTTACTAGAGCATTTTTCGCAAGCAATGTATTCACATTTATTTATCTTCGTCATCAATAGTGTCATGTTCAACGAAATGAATCGGACTATGTGTCCCAGAGAAGTAGTCACTCCACCCAAGTCGAAAGAATTGACTAAAACCATTAATTCAATTGTTGTTCTACTCTCCACGCATTATCCTAAAAGCAATTTGTCCTTCGTATTGACAGTTGACTGGAAAGGCAGTTTCATATTAAAGTAAAAACAACTTAATGCTTAAACCTTTCTTTAAAAAATGCGAATTTATTATAGACCTGACACTGACTTGACAATTACGGCTAGTCCTGTTGCACCCGCTTATATTCGCGTACTTCCACCAGGAAACAATGCGTCGTTTTTCATTCGTGCCGATTCTATTGATAATATCTGTATGACTATCGCTATCCGAAGTCTTATGGTATATTTACCTTTGAAAGCCAAAGATTTAAGTAATCGTTTCAAGAAATTAAGTAATTTTTCGTAGTGCGAAGCTTTTAATGAGTTTACGAGCCCCAACATTCGATATGATGGATTGTGGTAATCGGCTACTACCCAGGCATCGATAACTGTTGATGTAAAGATTGAATTTAATTTAAAATTTCTACTAGCTTTGTAATAAATTTTCTTTTTGTTAGCCTTCGCGGTTCACCAGCGGAATTTTGCTGGAGATTTTCGTGGAAGCAGACGACAGTTTATGCCAAGTGTCTTCCCAAAGCAAGGACAAAAACCGTATGAAAACCATTCACCTCACGGTTGTTACTTTGCCGTCCAGTAGCGATTTAGCTACAGGTTTTGCCATTCTGGTCACTCTTTTCGTGACCATTGGCTTGTTGGCGTTATTGCTGGTTTGTTTGCGAACAAAATGCGTCTCCAGGCGTGAAACCTCATGAAGGTTTAAGCGAAGAATCAGGAACCCTTCCTGAAAATGGTAAGTTTGCATTACGCTAGTACTCTGGAGTGTTTTACATCCAGAACGTTTTATTTTACTTTTACAGAACGTAGTGATGTTGCTTCGGCCCACACAGGTCCACCAGAACGCATTATTCCACGGTAAAAATTACTAATATTGCGACTTACCCTTCTAACAGATATCCGAGTTTGATTTATTAGATCTGATTTATGGCAGTCACTCCTGGTCCAGCGTGAATCCACCAAACCAAGTTTGGCGGACGTCAGGACGGCTTTTAAGGATAAGCCTCCCACTCAACCTTCAACATATCGACAAAGTTTGTTATTGGCCGCTTTTTCTCACCTTATCGCGGCTGTTCCCCTTGCCATTGCTGGATTGCACGTAAACAATTATCTTAAATTATACTTACAACTTTCTTTTAATCTGTTATTGATTTTAATATATGATTTTTCTTTTGAATAGGAATTTAACACTACTGGTAACCAAGATACTTGTGCGTTTAACTTCCGTTGTGCAGTACCGTGGGGACCTATACCTGATATCAACCATGTTATTTCCAATATTGGTTATATTGTCCTAGGATTTATGCTGCTTCTGATAACTTACTTGGACAGCGAGCACTGGGAAAGCGTAGCGTCTCCAAATAATGAGGTAGCTTTTTTAATTTCCCTTATGCTTAACTTTAATAAAGCTCTTAGAAATGTATTGTAATTTACTTCTGTATAATTTTAAATTTTCTGTTCCTTTGATTTATGTTGATTTATGTTGATTTTTATTGATTTTATTCCCAGGTTAATGGCCTTGACCCTCAGTTTGGGTTATTTTGGTGCCTAGCGGTTAACATGATTGCTGCTGGGGTAGTAAGCGCTGCGTATCACCTTTGTCCCTCGAAGCTGAGCTATGAATTAGGTATTTGGGATATTGAATTTTAAAATTAATTGTATTTCTATTTTTTTACTTCTAGACATGAGCTTCCTGTACGCTTTGGTGCTCCATATGATGCTTTCATTATACCGGAGACGTCACCCAAACTTTGGATTAAGTCTTCCTTCTATGTGGAAAACGTGGGCAGCGATAGAAGCAGCCGCACTAGCTGGTTTACATGCGGAAGATGCCTGGGGAGAAGATACTTTTTGGACGTGTTGGACCACGCTTCATCTCAGCCTTGTACTTATCCTCGTTGTGCATATCTACTACGCAGGCGTTGTCGAGCTAAGTAGGAATCTTTTTAAAATAAGGTACATTTTTGGAATTAATTCGGAATTGTACTTTTTACAGACAAAGAAGATGTAGTAAGACTGTTACGATGGCAACTGTCCCGAGACCCCAATAATGTTCGGCTTTTATTTCCGTTAAGATTTTTTGTACTCCTTTTGGGTAAGATTGTCAGTTTGACAAAAAATCTTTCTTGTAAATGTATCTTTTTTCCCCTTTTGGTTTGGGGTTATAGCTGTTGGCATAAACGCCGTATTGGCACTGTATGCGGCTATTACACAACCACCTGATGTGCCTGCTTATGTCTTACTGCTCCTGGTTGTCAACCTTTTATATTATACGTTGTTTTACGTGTTTATGAAAAGCGTTAATGGGGAACGTATGACGACTATCACTTGGATATTCTTGGTGATGGCGGTGGTCGTTTGGATATTGGCCCTGATTGCGTTTTGCCAACCTTCAATTACATGGGAGGTAAGCATAATATGAATCAAAGATGCTGTGATTTGTAGTACATTTTCGGATACTTCACTCATAGTCAACTCCGGCACAGTCTCGTGCAGTAAACAGTGAATGCTCTTATCTGGAGATTTATGATGCTCACGACGTGTGGCATTTCCTGTCCAGTGCTGCTCTTTTCTTTTTGTGCTTGGTAAGTTTATTTATTTGATTTTATTTGTCGTATAATTTGTGTATTCCAATCTTTTGCATTGCAGGCTTTCCTTAGCCTTGACTGTGATTTGCGTACGGTACCTTTCGAAAAGATTACGGTATTTTAAGATAAACGAAAATGGCTACAAGCCTAAATTTCACGGTTTACAAGGTTTTATCGTTTCTAATCTTTTATAATGCATACCCGCTTTTGTATTTAATCATGATTTTAAATCGATTGTCTGACTGGTCAAATTACTTGTGATTTGGAACGCTTAACTTGTAAATGTTGGCGTTATCCAAGAATAGTGTGATACAGAACTTCGCAAATTTAAATGTTAGGACTATAAAGAACGCCTGTATAAGCGAAAGCACTCGTTTTTTTTTCTATATTTCGTAGCGTGAGCTGAGCTCATTGCTATCCTATGTGTACATTGGAGGGGGTACATGGCTACGTTTAAGAGGTCGGGTACATCACATACATACAAACACATTCACACACATTCGCATTACGCTAAGGGTTCAGCTTTTTCATTGATGCACATGTGAACCTATGAACCGCAGGAAATAATTTGGGGTTAGTCAGTAATGTGTCAGCGTTAAAGTGAAGTTTCTTTTGGGAAAGGTCTCTTAGTAATGTGTCTCGTTCTTTGTTCAGTAGTCTGCAGTTAAAGAAAATGTGGATGAGGTCTTGTTTTGTGTAAATATTGCAGGGGCATGTCATGTCATTTGTCTTGAGTATCTTACAGAGGTATGATTTCGTAGGGAAGTGGGCCGTCCTCAATCTGATCATTGTCGAGATTGTTCTCCTGTCCTGAGGTGTCTTACAAATGGGTTTAAAAGTCGGCTTTACTTGTAAGTCGCGAAGCGTAGATCTTGAGGATAACCATCTGTTTAGCCATAATTGGTATATTTGTTGTTTGATTTTTTTTTAGAGCCGATTGCGTCTTCTGTCAGGTGTACGTTTTTCGCGTGTGCTGTAGAATCTGGGAGCACGTGGCGTAGCTTTTGTGTTTCGCTTCTTTGGTTGTCACAATGGTTTGTAAACTTGGACAAAAATTTAGGAGCTTCTCCAGTGTAAGAAGATCGAGTGGGGGTATTCCGGCTTCGACTTCGAGCGACGTTGTCGGTGTAGTTTTCAGGGCGCCGGTGATACATAATAGCGCTTGCCTATGGAGTGCGCATATAGGTTTAAGTTTGTCCAGTTTGACGTTCACCCATGCAGGAAGACCGTAGGCAAATTTTGAGTAAATGGTACTTATGACTAGCGTTCGTAGTTGGTTAACTTTTATGTTAGGAACATAGATGACAAGTTTTTTGAGGCTATTGAGCATCCAGGTACAGTACTCAAACTAAGTATCGCACCATAGCCTTTTCAGATTGACCAATGACAGTGCTTGTCGTCATTTGGACCAATCCTGACGTGTCTAGACCACAACTACGCTTATGCAGGGCTCTCAACACTATAACCCTTCTAAACTCCCCAGTCAACTAAAGGACAGGTCATTCAATTAAATGGCATTTAGTAGCGAAGCTAATCCCTCTACCTGGCAAAAAGGACAAAACAAAAAAGCGTTTGGCGAAATGAATAAAATAATTTATTTTTGTCAAAAATATTTTTTTTAGTGGCAAATTAAGGGGCGAACTAAGAAACCAAATATCCTTTGTATAGCTCTTTGTCTCTCACTACGGATATGCTTTCTTTTCCCGGCACGATTTTCACCGAAAGAAAAACGGAATTTTATGATTATTCCCAACCTTAATCCCTTTTCACCTATGCTTAATTAACTTGAATAAGATCCCCGATGTTTTCGCTTCGCCCATAAAGCATATATAACCATATCCGTAATGAAACAGAGAGAGAGAGCACTATACCGTGGGACTTCTTACTAAGGATATTTGATTTCTTAGTTCGCCCCTTTCACCGACTGAACACAGAGAAAACTAACTTACAGAGGAAACAGAGGAAACTTGTATTCCTTACGACGTTAATACTTTTTCACCTGCTATATAAACCTGAATAAAATCCAAGATGTGATCAGATAGATTCCAGGCTCTCAAATTTGAATTAACTTTACCCACGTCATGGAGCCAGGAAGATTTAGACCAATTTTACCAAGACCCCCAATCGTGCCGATTGCTGAACCACAGCAAGGACTCCCGGTGAATTTGCCACATCCCAATCGTGCCGATTGCTGAACCACAGCAAGGACTTCCGCTGAATTTGCCACTACCGCCACATCGCCCTTTGGAAATACCGGAAGACCTGCAAGTTGACCCTCGTCAACTCAATTTAAATATCAACTACCACACTTCCGAAGTAAGCTAGGCAAAGATATCCTTTCGATTTTAAACACGGTCAGATTATCTATAGGCGGAAAGAGGCCATATACTTGGGCTGCGTCGTAGCCTTACTCTTTCCGAAACTGCAAGATTGACCGGACGACACGAATCAACGGTGCGTCGGTGGCAAGCACGATTCAACGAAACTGAAACCTTGTCAATAAAGGTAATATCTTTTTGCAATTTTATTATTATTCATTTGTAACAGTATTTTGCATTCAACGTTGTTAAGAAAGTTTAAAGTAAAATTCGTTAATAGGATCGCCCTGGCCGCCCCAGCTTCGTAACTGAAGATGACCGAATCCAAATTCTGGCGGCGATTGGACAAAATCCCTTCAGCAGCGCAAAAGTAGTAGCGGCCGAATCTGGAGTCAATATTTCTCCGGAATGGACGAGAATGTTGATGAGGAAGGACGGGTTTAAGTGCTGCCGGTCACTCGTCAAGTTTTCACTTGGAGAAAGGCACAAAGCAGCACGATATATCTACGCGCAAATGTATGGAGACTCGACCGAAGACTTTTGGACCAACTCGGTAGTGTTCTCGGATAAAACTACGCTTTCGTCGAATTGGTTCGGCCATAAAACAGTTTATCGAGAGGTAAGCATCACTTTTTCCTTCTTGATTTTCTTTGCTTTTCTTAATTTTCTAATATTTTGTGTCACATTTTTGTTTTCACAGGTTAATACGCGGGTGGATGAGCAGAACATCGTCCAGAGCGATAGAAGCGGAAGATTCTCGGTTCCCTTGTTCGCTTGGTTCAATGGAGCCGTGGGACCAAGTCCACTACAGAGGATCGATGGCCACTTCAACTCTCACCACTATGTTGAAATCATGCGACAAGAGCTTCCGGTAATGCGGGATTTGCTGGGGGATACTTTTTTTATCAGCAGGACAATTCGCCCATCCATACTGCGCGGATCGCCACTAATTTTTTCCGTCAAGAGAATGTAAACCTCTTACCACACCGCCCCCAAGTCACCCGACCTCAACCCAATCGAAAATGCTTGGGCTGAGCTCAAGAAAAATATAAAGTATGAATAACATCCTTATATGTTAAATATATATTTTTCTAATTTTTATTTTAGTTACAACGTGCGAAATGCAGATGAGCTATTTGCCGAGGCGGAGCGGTTTTGGAACGGAATGGCGATGGACTTCGAATTTTGGTCAAGGTTAGGGGCATCAATGCCAAGGAGGTTGGAAGCGTGTCGCCAAAACGGAGGGGGCCACACAAAATATTAAAATATATAATAATATTCTTTATAAAAATATTCTTGACAAAATAAATTTTTTGATTCACTTTCGCCAACCGCTTTCTTGTTTTGCCCTTCTTGCCAGGTAGAGGGATTAGCTTCGCTACTAAATGCCATTTAATTGAATGACCTGCTTTTAATTGACTGGGAATTTTAGAAGGGGTATAGTGTTGAGAACCTTGCATAAGCGTAGTTGTGGTCTGGGCACGACAGGATTGGTCCGAATGACGACAAGCACTGCCACTGGTCAATTTGAAAAGGCTATCCCTGCGATACTTACTTGGAGTACTGTACATTGATATAAACTTTGATATAAATTGTTCATTTTCATTTATGCTAATTTATATTCAAAAGTACACTCTCTAGAAATGAACCCCTTTAAACTGTCCTTTACTTGATTTTTGGAATTGATGTGAATGTCTGAAATTATTGGGTATGTTTGTGCATAATATGCCAGAACTTTTCTGGCGAAGCCAGTCCAAGAGCCTTGCCATCGCTAACACGAATATATAAAGAAATGGGTTACGGGTACGAATATTCCAAGCTATAAAACTTATTATTGGGTACCCCGACTTCAACAAACCTCCTTCAAATAACCGCGCCAGCGAAAGGAGGAAACGAACCGGCGAATAAATTGTTAGCTGCTCCCTCGTTTCCAAGCACAACTTGACGCACAGTTCGAGGAATAAGCCCTTTTCCAATGAGGGAACAATTGTGCTGTGCAACTGTTGTGCGAGGAACAGCCTGTTCCAGCGACGTTGTTCGTGGTTCTGTTCAGAATGGGTTTGTTCCAGTGAGGGAACAACTGTGCTGTGTGTCCAGTTTTGCTTCCAACCGCAGGAACAGAAAAAAAAACAGGACTTGTGCCGCACAGTCGTGTTCCAATGACGCACAATGTAAACAAACGTCGCGGCACAGGCACAGTTGTTCCCTCATTGGAAAAGGGCTATAGTCACTGGAACAAAACTGTGCCGCACAAAACCACGAACAACATCGCTGGAACTGATAGCGCGTTCCACTTGCTGCACTGGAGCAATATTTTTTGCCCTCAGTGTATATTATCGCGTTCCACTTCGACGTCCGTGCCGGGGGAACTGTTCGGATCGCGTTCCACTTACAGGATGCGCACTGGAAAGAGCAAAACAAAAACTTTTCTTGCTCTGACTTTTTTGTCAGTGCTGCGGTTTCAGAGCATTTTCGTTTTGGCGCGAATATGAATGCAACCGACAAACAGAAGCTACTTCTTGTGGTTTTATTACATAACGAGTCGTCCAGCTCAAGCAGCGACGACGAATTTGAGGAGCAATGTGCTCTTTTATTCGATTTAAGCAATAACCCGGTTCCCAAAATAAGGAATAATGTGTCTGTGGTACACTTGTATTCAGACGACGAGGTATGTTGTTAAATAAACATAACTTTGTCACTATCAAAACCGAATTTTGGAATCGCTCCATTCCCCTTTTCCGTTGGTAGAAATAGGAGTACTATTGTTGCGATACTTTTATCCCTTTCTGTCTTTTCCCCTGACCTTGGATTGGTTTCGTTTGGAATGTTTGTATTTTTATGTTTTTATGTCTTTTACTAACCTAAGGCCATTGGCCTGGTATAAAAGGGCAGTGGTATGGATTGAGCAGTGTGGTTTTAGATCTATAACCTTGACGTACAGACCAAGTTCTTGCTATGTGAGTGACTTCTAAGATAAAATACAGCAACATTGAACTTATGTGATTTTAGTTTAGTTTAAAGTGTTTAGTGGAACAATTTTTGGTCCTCCGGGCCGGATATCAGTGACTGGAATATTGTGCCACTCAGTACCTTGTTTTTAAAATGGAAGCTTCTGTTTTAGCCCCGCCATCCTTGTCCATTGCTCTGCGAAGGGCTATTGTGTGTAAAAACAGTATTCGAGCAGTGTTGGTTGAACAGGCCGATGAAATCCAAGATGCCCTCAACAATCGTTTTACCGGAAAGGTGGAGACACTCTTACCACAGTTTACCAAGCTTATAAAGGATTTTGAAAAGGTTCACAACCAAGTTCTCAAGGCTATGGATGACGACATCGATATGGACGTGTATCAATCTCATCTCGATAGTTTTAATCGGGATAATCGTATTTATGGAAATCTGCAAGCTGAAGCCCAACGGATCCTTAATGTTTCTGTCTCTCCGGGTATTCCTTCTCCTTCCGGTTTCCCTACTTCATATCCTGCGAATGTTGCCACTCCTGTTCCTTCCAATGCGGTTGGTCCTCCTCTTCCCGGTTCTTCGGCATTCCATCCAGTGAACCAGGCTACTCCCGTGTCTAATGCTTCCTCTGCAACCTTTACTGTGAAAATCCCGAAATTAACCATCCAGCCCTTTTCTGGAAGTGTCTGCCATTGGCAGACGTTTTGGGATACTTTTTCGAAGACCTTCCATAAAAACCCGAATCTATCTGCTATTGAGAAATTTACCTATCTGCGTTCTTATCTTCGGGATCATGCCCTTAATGCCCTCTCGTCGCTCCCGTTAACAGATGACAACTATTCGCATGCAGTTGACATTATTCAATCTAGATTTGGACGGGAGGACTTAATTATTTCAGCCCACATGAAGGCCCTGTTAGAACTCACACCGGTCAGATCATCTAATGACGTGGTTCGATTGAGAACCTTTCTGGATAATTGTCAGGGACATTTGAACGCTCTGAAAGGGTTAAAAGTGCCTCCGAGTTCATTTGAAGTTTTACTTCCCACTGCTGTATTGGATAAAATCCCCGACGACAATGTACTTGAATATAATCGTCAACATCAGAGAGCCCTGTCCCTTACCACTCTGATGAGTTTTCTACAAAATGAGATTAAAAGTCGTGAAACCCATTTCATTCTCCGTTCTCGAAGGGGACTTGAATCTTCGATACTTAACCCAGTAATGTCGAAGATTCCTACAGCTTCAGCATTAATGACCACGGATGTCTCGCCTGTTCAGGAAGATCGCCATTGTCCCTTTTGTGATGCTGATCATAATGCGCCTCAATGTTCGCAGTCGGTGGAAGAACGACATATGTCACTGCGCAATAATCGACGATGTTTTAATTGTTTGAAACCCGGACATTTGGCACGTCTTTGTCCAACAGGATACCGTAAGTGCCATAATTGTCGAGGATCACATCATACGTCTACCTGTGGTCGTAATTCATTTAATCGCTCTCAAGACCGTACGCCCCGCTCTCCTAACCTCTCAATCTTCTCAGTCGCCCTCTGAGTCTGTTGCTGCGTTATCGAACATAGACGACTCTTTTGACGTTGCATTGCAGACTGCTACTGTCTACATAAAGGGCCCGAATGGTGAAGAACAAGTACGTTGTATCTTGGATGGGGGGAGCCAAAAGACGTACATTACTCAAGCTCTCTCACAACGGCTTGGACTGACTGAAGTTGGCCAAAGTCGTTTTATGGTGTGTACTTTTGGATCGACTGAACCTTCCCCACGGCAAGATGCACGTGTATTCTTTCAGCTATCTGGGTTTCGTACTCGCCACCAGCACTTTACACTGCAAGCGACTGAAGTTCCTGTTGTTTGCGTGGCTTTACCTACCATAACCCATGGATCTTGGTTGGCCAAATTACCTCGACGATGTGAATCGCTTGCAGATAAGATTACCCCTCCTAGGTTGACGAAACCCTTTGAGTTGCTAATTGGCAGTGGTCAATATTGGAATGTTGTAACGGATGAGATTGTGCGAATACCTGGTGGACCTGTTGTCATAAATAGCCGAATCGGTTGGCTACTTCATGGACCTGTACCGAGGTCTCCTTCTCCAGCTTCTATGCCGTCCGTTTCCCTGTTAATTTAAGCATCCCCTGTTGTCAAGACGGTTCCGGCAATTGATTTGTCTTCCTTTTGGGAACTAGAGACTATGGGAATCTCTCCTGATGAATCACGTGCTCTTTCTCAGGATGTGTCGTCGTCACAAATTAAGGAATCTCTTACCTTTGATGGACTCCGGTATTCTGTAGCTCTTCCGTGGAAGGATCAGCCTCGTTCTCTCCCGGACAATTTTGAATTAGCTCGGACCCGATTACAAGCTACCCTTAAGCGACTACGCCGTTCTCCGCAATTACTTTCGAATTACAACCAAATTATCAACACTTATGTGGAAAAAGATTATATTGAGCCCGTTTCCATCCATCTGAAGGAACCGGTACGGCGGCCAATTCATTACCTTGCTCATCATCCGGTTATACGTATGGATAAAACCACTACTAAGGTACGAATCGTTTTTGACGGGTCAGCCAGTATTTCCGGAAGTCCCTCTATCAATGAATGCTTGAATACCGGACCGAATCTTACCCCTGAGTTATTGGAAGTTTTACTACGCTTTCGCATGTTACGTTATCCGGTAGTTGGTGATCTTCAGGAAGCCTTTCCCCAGATTTGCGTTCGAACTAGTGACCGGGATTCGTTAAGGTTTTTATGGTCTGCTAAACTCGATGGCCCTGATTGTGAACTGGTTACATTCCGTTGGAAGAGGGTACCGTTTGATCTTACTTGTAGTCCTGCTTTACTCGCTGTTACACTTCACCATCATTTGGAACGTTGTGAACCTGTATATCCTCGAACTGTGGCTCTTTTTAAGTCCAACATGTATGTCGATGACACCTTTCTTGGAGGCGACACAAGAGAAGATGCATTGGAAATTGCCATGGAAGCAAAGCAAATCTTTAAGCAAGCTGGAATGAATTTACGCAAACTAACTACTTGCGATTCCCAATTACGATCGCTTCTGAGTGACAATTTAGGTGAGTCTCGAGACGAGCCCTCTGAAAGGAACTTGTCACCAGATCTCCCTGGGAGGGTACTCGGCCTCCGCTGGAGTTTGAAGGACGATGCCTTCTTCTTCTTTGACGCCTCGTCACTTCTTGAGCATTTAGAGCAATCCCCTTTCCCATATTCCAAACGAACCGTTTTGAAATTAATTTCAAGGCTTTATGACCCCTTAGGGTTCATTAGTCCTACGACTCTTTTAGCTAAGTCCTTGATGCAAAATTTGTGGTTACAAGGAATTGATTGGGACTGTACCGTTCCGATCAGTTTGGCTCAGGAATTACAGGATTGGACACGCAACTTGTTGGTTTTAAGGTTTCATCTGATCCCTCGTTTTTGTGGTAAACCCTCGCAAGATTCCCAGATTCATATTTTTTGTGACGCCAGCGGGAAGGGATATGCCACTGTAGCTTACCTTCGTACTAAGAACCATGGTATAGCCCAAGTATACCTCCTTACCAGTAAAACTCGCATTTCACCATTGAAGCGTATTTCCATTTCGCGGTTAGAGTTACTTGGTGCTGTTCTTTCTGCGCGACTCAGCTCATATCTCCGGAAAACCTTGTTGCCAGTTATTGGTACAGAAGTTTCCTTCGTTTACTGGACTGATTCTCAAGTCACCTTGGAATGGATAAGAGGACCCTCTTGCAAATGGAAGACCTTTGTGGCCAACCGGGTGGAAGAGATTCATGAGAAGACTTTTCCGGCAGATTGGAGACATTGTCCCGGTAAGGATAATCCTGCCGATGTTGCGTCACGGGGGGGAGTCGGCTTCCAAATTGGTAAATAATTATCTGTGGTGGAAGGGACCTATGTGGTTAGAGCAACCAGAATCTACTTGGCCAACCAGTAAGGCCATAGACCCAGATTTATGCCCCTTAATTAGTTCTGAAGTTAAGAAGGTGACCCTTGCTCTTTCCACTCTCACTTCTTGTATTCCTACCTTTTCTTCCGTACTCCCGTTTGAACGTGTCAGCACCTTTACCCACCTTGTTCGTGTCACTGCTTGGATTCGGCGTTTCCTACATAATACTAGATGTCAACGAGATAGTAAATGGATGGGATGTCTTGCTACATTTGAACTCAATGAGGCTGAACTTTTTTGTGTGAAACAGGTGCAAGCGGAGGTTTTTTCTGAAGAGCTGGCTGATCTCAGTAAGAGTAATTACGTTTCTCGCACATCGCCTCTGTCCCCCTTATGTCCAGCACTATGTCCACATACCGGACTCTTGACTGTAGCTAGTCGACTTCGTTTGTCTCCGATTCTGGAATTCAACCGATCCCCCATCATCTTGCCTACGTATCACAAGTTTACTGCCTTGGTGATTCGTTATCATCATCTAAGGAATTGCCACGCCGGACCTCGGGACACCTTGGTCTCATTGCGGTCTACTTATGGGATAATTCACGGCAAACGAATAACAACTTCGATTTTACGTACTTGCACCATTTGTAATAGGTTTAATTCGTTACCTTTGAATGAGCCTATTGCTCCCTTACCGGTGGATCGAACTAAACCTGCAGCCCCGTTCGAAGTTTCTGGAATTGATTTTGCTGGACCGGTGTTTCTCAAGGACAATGCAAAATTAATCAAGGCTTATATTTGTATTTTTACGTGTGCCGTAACAAGGGCTCTCCATCTTGAACTCGTTAGTGACCTTAGTACCCTTGTTTTTATAATGGCGTTACGGCGTTTCATTTCCCGTCGGGGTATTCCTTCAACTATTTATTCAGATAATGCCACTACTTTTAAGCGGGCTTATCGAGATCTACAGGAATTGCACCGTTGTGTTCGGACTACTGAAGTTCAAGACTTCTCTTCGAAGTTTCGGATAACGTGGAAGTTTATCGTGGAACGCGCTCCATGGTGGGGCGGTTTTTACGAGAGATTAGTCCGAAGTGTTAAGCTTGCCTTGAAAAAGGTATTAGGGCGAACTCATTTAAATTCCGAGGAGTTCCAAACCGTTCTTACTGAAGTTGAAGCTACCTTGAATTCGCGTCCTTTAACACATCTCTATGATGACCCCAATGATTTGGAACCTTTAACCCCTAGCCATTTTTTAATTGGCCAGCGTTGCCTCCGTTACGTCCCTCTGCTAATCCAGTAACCTCTACTGCAGCGGAATTGTCTCGACGAGCTCGGCATCGTGAACGGCTTACGGAGCATTTCTGGAAACGATGGTTAACTGAATATCTCCCGGAGTTGTGGCCTGCACCTAGCCGTAAACCTACCGTTAAATCCGCAACGCTGGGAGATCTTGTTGTTATTCAAGAAGATCATCAACGACGCCAAAATTGGAAATTAGGACGAATAGTGCAGCTTTTCCCTGGACGCGATGGTCGTACGCGGGCTGTTTCCTTAATGGAACGCAGAAAGTTTGAAAGCTTCTGAAGTGTTATCCAGTGAGCGCTACTAAAAACAGTGGGGATGAAAATTGGACGTCGCAAAGCTTTGCGATCAACAGATGACAAACCATTAAAAATATCAAACAAACTGTCGAAATTTAAGAGGAACTCTGCGGTTTGAAGAGCTTGAACCGGTAGCTTGTTAAACCGAACTAAAGTTCGGATTCCTGCGGCAACAGTATGACTGCAAACCTGCGAAGCTAGTTTAACCTTCATCTTCAGAAAACTAGTTGTGTTAATATGCTGTAGAGTTAACTTCCTAGCTAAACGGAATTTTTGTTTACGATCTATTTCAAAAAATCTATGTAAGTGACCCCACTTTGCTACGTTAATTTTGCCCGAACCGAATACCATGTAATACTTAATGAGGTTGTTCTGATATTTTTTAACAAGTGGGGTGCGTCGAAAAGAAAAAAGACATTTTTAGAATTGTGTAAGAAAAAGGGCTTAAGAAGAGATACTCCCATGTTCCTAGCAGCTTTCTGGTTGTTGGGACCCTGGTCACAAACTGTCGCTATAACCTCGCACTTTGCTTCAGCTAGCTTGTCTATACATTCTTTAACTAACTTAACTAGAAGAGAAGCAGCACAGCTTCCGTTTACAAAAAAGTATCCAACGGGTAGTTTCCAGTGTCCATCAATTGACTTGACCATAAAAACTAAAACAGAGTTCGCTACTTTAGCATCATTTCCTGTCTGACAATATTCGTAACCTATAACTGAATCAGAGCCTATCTCGTAATCAAGAGATGTCTTTAATGACATCTCATCAAAGGACAAAACACACATGCGTTCAGAACGGGGTAAAAGAATTCATTTTAACCTTTAAAAGCTTAAAAACAATTTCGCTAAAACCTGGCCTTATCTTAACTCGAGACATATACTTTCTTAACAGTGAAGTTGAGGGCAAAACGAACATGTTCCTCCACTGGTTATAAGCTCTTCGACTAATTAAATAAAAGCCAATTGCGTCTGCTACCTCCGTTACTAAATAGCGGCGCCTCCTACAACCGTTTAATGCGTTACGAACAGTACACGCAACGAGAT
>JAGJRO010000092.1:0-164118 GCA_022832285.1 Lepidurus apus apus
TTCTAGACCACTACTACGCTTACGCAGGGTTTTCAACACAATAACCCTTCTGAACTCCCCAGTCAATTAAAGGAACAGGTCATTCAATTAAGTGGAATTTAGTAGCGAAGCTAATCCCTCTAACTGGCAAAATGGACAAAACAAGAAAGCGCATGGCGAAAATGAAGCAAGAAATGTATTCATCAAAAATATTTTTCTTGTTTTCTTATCACTTTTCTTCTTTTCTTAATGCTTAAATACTTATTCTTCTTAATTCTTAAATACTTTTCTTCTTTTCTTATTTTTCAAAAATAAATTTCTTGCTTCATTTTCGCCATGCGCTTTCTTNAAAAATATTTTTCTTGTTTTCTTATCACTTTTCTTCTTTTCTTAATGCTTAAATACTTATTCTTCTTAATTCTTAAATACTTTTCTTCTTTTCTTCTTTTTCAAAAATAAATTTCTTGCTTCATTTTCGCCATGCGCTTTCTTGTTTTCTCCTTTTTGCCAGGTAGAGGGATTAGCTTCGCTACTAAATGCCACTTAATGGAATGACCTGTTCCTTTAATTGACTGGGGAGTTTAGAAGGGTTATTGTGTTGAAAACCCTGCGTAAGCCTAGTAGTGGTCTAGAAACGACAGGATTGGTCAAAACGACGGATAAGCACTGTCATTGGTCAATACGCAAAGTCCATAAGAAGATCAATAGTTTGATTACTGTACANCTGCGTAAGCCTAGTAGTGGTCTAGAAACGACAGGATTGGTCAAAACGACGGATAAGCACTGTCATTGGTCAATACGCAAAGTCCATAAGAAGATCAATAGTTTGATTACTGTACAATAAGGAGTCTTGTCAGTGACCAAGCTGTGACCACGCCTTAGAAGGTTGGGTGCAACAGAAAACAATAATTTTACTATAGCGCTTCTGTTGTTGAGTGCATATTTTGCGTTTTTCATTATTTTCTGGTGTTCAAGGGACTTTAATTTTACACATGTCCTGCTATTAGCTTTTGGAAAACCTTTCAACAGAAGTTTAACATTTTAATTAATTGGACTAATAAATCAAGTTATTAGTAAATGAAATCAACTGTGCTTTTCCTCAACAAAGTGTGCAGTGTGGCTTTTATGTGAAGTCCGCTACTACGTTTGGATTACCTTTTTGTTCACCAATGTAGGGTACAGTTTGAAATTTCATTCCCGACTAGGATAACAAGCTTCTATTCTTATAGATCTTTTCTTTCGTTATAAATGAATATAATCTGACGTAACCCTACTAGTCGCGTTATATAAGCCGAACGTGTATTGAAATTTTTATTAATGTTTAACTTCATTAACCTTTGAACCTGTTTATAAGTGGTAACTTTACGAATGTTTGACAAACGAGTTGCTTTTGCTTATCTTAGTGTTTTGTATAATTTTTTCGTGGATACACATTCCCATCTTTTTTTCTTCTTTTGCACTGATGTTTTTGTCAGTTGATAAACCTTATTGATACATCAGTGTTTGCAACAGGTACACGCAAAAAATGCGTAACTGTTCTGCGTTTCATCATTTGTATCAACAGAATAGGAAACTTGGCAGTTGTACACTTTCGCTTTCTGGATAGGCCTACTCCGAGTGTCTATAATTTTTTCGTTCGGCATACAACGTCGTTTTTGTAACCTATTTTCTAGAAGGAAAACTTTTAAACAAATTAGAAACGAAACAGTATTACATTACTTACATGTACACAAACAGTAAATCGTAAGACAAATAAGAAAAAAACATAAAAAATGAATAAACTACATTCTACGATATAGGTTCTACAAAACAATTCATCTTCATTGGAGTGGTCAGGTAGCAACGTCCGACTCAGTGCATTTTGAGAAAAATTAATTATCTACATTGAAGCGGTCAGACAGACAACGTCCTACTCAGCTTCGACTTCTGTTTTGTAGTTTTAGCGGTCAGATTGTGTCCGACGCAACTTCTTGTTCTTATAAATAATCGTAGCGGTCAGAAAGACAACGTCCGACTCAGCTTCATTTTTTTTAAGGGGAAAGACTGTCAACATCCGACTCCAATTGCATTTCGCGTACTTGTCGCTTTTTTTGGCCGTTTTTTTTCGCTTTAGCAGCGAACGCTCTTTTCCTCTCTTCGATTGCCTCAAGCACGCGCTGAGGCTCGCGGGGTAAAAGTTTTCGTGTAATACGTGGATCCGCTAGCTCAGGAAGAAGACTATCTTCAAAGAAATCGTGAAATTTCGGGAGCATTTTAGTTTTCCAAAAGGTCTGGTCGCGGAAGATACGCTCAGTATGGGTCTCTTTGGGACTCCAGACATGAAAGTCGCACCATTCTCTACCAGTAATTTCAAGCTGTCCTTGAATTTGGTAATAATAGTTGTGATTTTTTTTCCGTTTGAGTTTGTCTCCTTTGACAAACTCCAATCCTATTGATTGTGCTTTATTTTGACGGACTAACGCCTTCAAGGAAACATGCTCGGCTTTTTTGGGACACTTGATCTCAAGTAGGCCATCTTCCCCAATGAGCCCGTCAGGAGAAGCGCCCAAGTACCCGAATTCTTTGTGAATCCAAAGTCCAGAAGTGTGGACAATAGTTCCTGTCTGCTCCTCATAAGTTCTCCTGCCATTTCCCTCATTGCTTTTTCCATATTCAGTTGCGTCATTCGACCATTTACCCGGAACTGTGATTTGCCGTAAAGTTTTATCCCTAAGCGTGGTTTGCTGTAGTTTGCAAACTCTACCAAAAATGGAAGCAGTGATACGGTTCTTCCTCGCCTCCATCCAATCAATACATGCTGCTTGAGCCCTTGTTTTCTCTTCCAAAGCGGCAATTTGGTCACTCGTAAGCTGTAATTGCTTACGTATGAGATCGCACTGCTCCTTGAGAGCCACAGGATCTAGGTCTGGTAACCCGTAATCAGCATCGGGTCCGTTCTCGGTTATAACAGGAGCTATTTGACCCTGACCGTTTTGCTTCTCTTGAAGCTTCCTGTACCTCACTTTCCACGACTCTTTCGCGACATTAGCGCGCGATGCAAATCGGTCTAGTACAGACGAGCCTTGTCCGTACAATGCAAACACGAAAAGAACACTCAACCATACAAGATTAAACGTCACCCAACAATACAATTTCAACAACAATCATACGTAAAGTAAGATACATAAACGCACAATGTAAATTCAACAATAAAACAACGCTTGTTTGTGTACGGTTTGCCGCTGTGTGTGCGTTGATTCAAGCACAGTTTGAATTCCCGCTTGTTTGCCTGTGCCGCCATCTAGCGAAACCAAATCGTATTCATGAATAAAAAATTCTAGGCAAATTCAATGACGCTCAGGGTGCCATCTATGAACAACAAAAACGCTTACAGTAGGCTCCACCGTGGCCTTAATGACAAATAGTCAGCTTTATTCAGATCCAGCTCTTGGTTATGTCACTGACAACCAAATTTTTAACATGGTGACGTTTGCTGGCATTTATGTACCGCGCTTTCTGTTTACTTGCATGTACCCCAACACTGATATCGGAAACGCGCAAAAGTTGGTAGTTATGTGTGCGATGGAGCAGGCAAAGTCAAGGCAATACGCGTCATTAGTCTCTTTCGCTGCCTTGGCCAATGTGTGTCATAGGACCGTAGAGTCAGTTTATCCAGTTGTTGATGTGTCACCCAAGTAGTACGTGTCACCCTGCTTTGCATTTCAATATGAATTTGTTCCTATTGGTTGCAACAGCCCAGAAACTCCCCGAATTGTATGGTGTGGTGGAAACGTGCGAGAACATTTGCAGAAGAGAGAAGGGCGCTCAGTTCTTGAGAGTGTTTGGCAGTCGAATCATTTTGTACCACTTTGCCCAAAAGTGGTCAGTTCTAGTCCGTATTCTGGTCAGTTTGCAGATCGCACTTCCAAAATTGCAGCTAGTCGCAAAGGTGCTAAATTGTCGAGGACAAAAGGTAAAACAGCGAATAAGTCAGATGAAGTTAGCGTTATTGACCAGGTCGTTGCTAGACCTGTTGTAGATTTGTCTAATCTTGTGCAGAATTCACCCCCCGTAATTTTGCCTAGGCCTGTGAAGAGTCATATAGGTGAGAAATTGTCGAGCAAAAAATGTAAAACAGCAAATAAGTCAGATGAAGTTAGCGTTATTGATCTGGTCGTTGCTAGACCTGTTGGAGAAATAAAGCAAGAGTCGGACAGTGATTTTGAGAATCCCAACAGTAAAGAAAGGAATACCGAAAGAAAACGTAAAGAAAATTCTAGTTTGCTTAAACGTAGGTTAGTCAGTTTTATTGACACCTGTTCTGTTGATTCTCAAATTGAACAGCAACAGAATCACGCTGAGTTAAGGTGCAAAAAATGCAAAGCCGAGTTCACGAAGGTTTCTAGCTTAGATCGTCACATACTTTCGGCAAGATGCATGCTGAAAGAAGCAAAGAATGTTTGCAGTAAGTGTGGAAAAAGGTTTGCTAGGAAGTATACGCTTGAATGTCATATTGACACGGTGCATAGTTCTTTAAAAACAGAAATGAAAGGTCCTGTAAGCAATAAAACTGCGAACGAGAGAAAAGTCTCTGTCTCGTTTCTTCCGATAGAAAAGTCGGGTTCTGCGCAGTCCGACGCAGTACCTTATATAGAAGAAGAACTTGAGGAAGAAGAAGTTGAGCCACTATTGAGCAGGGCAGAAGCTGGTTATAGTAAAGAAACGAAATTCCAAGACTCCGAACAAGACGCCAGTGACAGTGCTGCAATCTTTTCCGAAGACAGCGATTCGTGTGATCGAAAATTCGATTCACGAACAGTTAAACAGAACACTAAACGGATAATTTGAATCTATCCTGATTGTGACTTTAGCCCTGAAGAAGCTGGTAGAATACGTTGAACATGTTAGGATTAGGCATAGCATCGATTTTAAACTTGAAAGCAGCACATTTAATGACAGGAATACTTTTGAACTCTGGAAGACAGGGTTAGGAAAAGCTGACAGAGTTTCTTTCGTTAGCCAAAGGGGAAGCTCGTCGTTGCACAAGCTTCACTACAACGACTTATATGTGTAATCGGTCCTTTTCTTACAAAAATCGTAGCAAGAGTAAACGTGCTCTCAAACGTCTAGGCTCTTGTCGTACAGGAGTTTCTTGTATTGGTTTTATCACTTGTCGCATCAGTTATTTGTCAGGTAATTGTGAGGTGACATACTGTTCCGGATGGAATCCGGAAGCAAGTCGATGTTGGAAGGATAACTCCGAAACGGATAAGTTGATCAAGACGATCATGTGCCTCGTGATCGTCTTGCCGGTAGGTGCCGTCTGCACAAAGAAACCGCAGAGGAAATAGCACAGAAACTTACTGTCGGTATTTCAAAACGTAAAATCATGCAAAGCATTTTGAGAGAGAATTTAGATGAGCCTCCTTGTCGTGATAATGCTATTACTATGAAGGATCTTCATAATGCCGAAAGCAAAATTCTAAATCCCTTCCGAAAACACTCTGTAGATCACGAAAGCGTTGATTTGTGGGTTGAAGAGATGTCAGTGAGGTTAGATAATCCAGTGTTCTTTTATAAGAACCAGGGCATTATAGACGAAGAAAGTCAATTGCAAGTGGCAAACTTTGCGCTTGGTATCATGTATGAAACACAAATGAAAACATTACTTGATCAAGTGTATTTGCATAGAAAGCACATATCAGGTTAACCAATACCAGTTTGTCTTAACAACAGTTATGGTTTTGAATAAAGCTCGGGCTGGATATCCTGTTGCTTTTCTAATAAGTGACAGAGAACATAGGGAAGTATATCGTCTCTTTTTTATGAAACTCAAAGAAAAAGTTGGTGAAATTAGAACGAGGGAATTTATGAGCGATATGGCTGATCAGTTTTGGTTAGCTTGGAGAGATGTCTTTGACACTTCATCTACTACGAGGAGAATTTGCATTTGGCATGTGGAAAGGGCTTGGAAGAAAAGATTGGACCATCTACGCCTCTACGCGGTTCCGTCACTAGTCATGAAGAAGATTCTCAGGTTATAACCTGTCAAATTTTCAGCTTACTTAGGGTGGTGAGTCGCGAGAGAGACGAAAGTAAATTTGCGAGTAAGTTTACGTGTTTTCTAACCTACGCGGAAGAACACCTTCCTCTTTTTGCGAAGTATTTTCTTGACTACTATGCGCCCCGAGTCAATGATTGGGCGGGTTTCAACTGTCAAAATTTGCCAGTGAGAACTAATATGGTATTAGAGTCTTTTCACCGGGATTTGAAGTACGTACTTTTGGATGGAGAGTTCAACAGAAGACTTGACCGTTTACTTCTGATTATCCATGATCGTGTAGAAATTAGGGATCATAACGAATCCATATTGATCGAAAGAGGCCTAAATACCAATACCATCATCGAAACGAACAGGAGACATAAGGAATCGAGGGAAATTAAGGACGAAAATGTAATAGTTTTAGAGGAAAACAAATGGGCAGTGAATTCAAGTAAGTCGGATAGGTACTACACCGTCACTAGGTTTTCTGACACACTGCGCTTGTATTAATAAATGCGGTTATTGCGGAGCTTGCAGAGATGTTTTTAATTGCGATTGCTACGATTTTATGAAAACTGGTATGTATATATCCACAAAGTTGTACCCGATTTGCCTGACAATTTGCGGCACTCTCACGTTAAACATTCAGCTATTGTAGATTGTAAGGAAAGTTATAATATTCCAAACAAGAGACTATAGCCAAGGGAAGAGAAACCCATTCGGTATTAGAAAAACTAATCACAGACAACATGGCCTATGCTGCAAGGTCGCTTCAACGAGGTCTTACCTATCAGCAGCTTTTAGAAATGAATTCTGCTCAACACACTGTAGCTATGATAGGCAAAAGGTCTGATGAAGCCATCATTCAAAAGACATTCCAGTTTGTCATAAAAGTCGGTGCTAATTCCAGGCTCATACCTCAAAGAGAATTTTATTCAACTCGGAAACCGTACAATAGCAAAGGAGCTGATGTCTATGAATAGTATGGGTTTGCAGATCCTGGCTCTGTCCTGAGAAGTACGGTTGCTCAATTCTGTTATTTATGCTTGCAAAGAAATGCTCCTATTAGTGAGTTTGGTGTAGACAATTGGGTGGCTTGTACTGACTGCGGGACATGGCATCATGCTTATTGTGCCAATAAGGTACAGCCTCATTTGAAGCTTCTACATTTATTGCCTGATGACCTAGAAGATTTACTATACTTGTGTCAACCTTGCCTAAAAAAGATGTAAGGACGATTTAGTATCTGTTCATATTCGATGTGCGAAGAGATGATGTGAAGAAGTAAGATGTCCAAGTGAACTTAACAAATTCGTAGCTGCGGCCAAACGACACGTTTTGTTCCAAAGAGACAACGGGTTCCAGGGGGACCCATTTTTAGAGGCAAAAGCTGAACTGCATTGTAGAATAATACTATTGCCCTTAGTATTTTGCTTCTAGAGGTGTGGGTCTAAATTACGTCGACACTAATTACAGATTCGGGACTCCAACTTCCATAAAAATTTCAATTTCCTCGTATCAATTTCTAAATCCTTCTCGGACTCCACTTCTTGACCAGATAACCACAGTCTTACTTTTTGCCAATCCGAAATCTGGAGTTTAGGGAGAAAGGGTAAAAGTTAACATTTTGCACCAACAATTACAATACCAAGAAAGTATCAAGGGATTTCATGAAATAAACGCGGTAAATAATAAGTTTAGGAAAGTTTTGTATTGCAAAAAAATAAAGCAACATGTTTTCACGTATTAACAGCCATATTTGCACTTATTTATCTTGCTGGGTACTGCTGCTCTTCGCCTGCGTGCAGGCTTGGGCCAGGTGCCCGCGTCGCTTGCAATTATGACAATAGCCACGAAAACTAAAATAAAGGCATAAATTTTCTGTATAATTAGAGGATTACGAGTAAAAAACTTACGCTCTTGGGCGGCGGATGGCCCCCATCAGCCACGGGCCGATGCCATCGACTGCTCCGCGAGCAATTGCCTCCATCGCTTCCGGATCCACTCCGTGTTCTAGAGCTGAGGATACCGCAGCCCTCACTGTGGCATCCATTGCTGCTTTAACTACCTCCACTTGGTATTTGGCATCCGCCACTGCGGCTGCTTCATTCGCACGATCTTCTGTGATTAAGGTAAACAAATTAATTAGTGCCAAAAACACGTCTAAACAACAAATAATCACAGTGTATACCTTCCTTTTGCTGCTGATCCATTGTAAGTGACGGTTACAAAGGGTATGAGCCCGCAAAAGGATGACATAGGCTTTAAGCGGAACCTATAGTCTCGTTGTCGACCAATATGTAGCGTTTTTATTTTCCATCCGTCTCCAGCAAATTTCTACATAGGGTTAGTTGAGAAACTTTTGCCCATATCTCACGGTAATATCTAAGTCCTCCCTCATCGAGATCGAGCGTCCGAGTTCCCCAAGCCTCACAACTCTGAAGCGCTTTTGACAGGCGAGGAGCAAACTTCGTCGAAGACCCTTTACGTTCTAAGCAGGTGTTCATATCTCTCTTTATTGGGATATTTTTACATTTTACGGGGAATTTCCCGGAATTTCGCGATACAGCGCCTTTCACTTCATAAGTAAAATTCCTATCAAATAGACTAACCCTATAAGCGTTAAAATGGCCCTATAGGATTATAAAGTGAAGGGGTCACTTGGGTATTACAAAATGGAACTAAGTAAACTTGAAAGTACGGTTAGTTCCGTTTACATTAATTTTTACCCTATATGTTTAAAATCGAGACCAAGGCATCGAGACCAACACCAACACCATGACGAAATTTTCGAGACCAAGACCGACACCAACAACCAACAACTGAAAATTTTATCGAGACCAGACCGAGACCAAGACTTTCATACCCTCGAGACCGGTATTGTAGCGTTTTCCTTTCTTTTTCTTTCTTTCCCTTGATCCCCTTTTGGTACAACCAAGCTAGCAGCTTCTGGGAACGGTTAGCACCTCGATTGCCCGGCCTGGTGAGTCATCCTAGACGACCACCAGACGTTGGCAATACGAGGTGACCCGGGAAGGAAGGGCAGTGTGTCGGGAGGAAGGGAAGGGATTTGGATTTAAAGATTGTGAGTTAAATAAAGCGGTAATTGTAACATTTGAAGATTGTGAGTTAAATAAAGCGGCAAGTGTAACAGTATTAAGACCAAGACGTCTTGAAATCCCAACCCTGCTTTTCAGCAACGATATCTAATACTAGTTTTTCTTTATAAGTCATGCATAAGTTCATTTTGTTTTCTTTATTTCGCTATAATGTGAAAACTACGCACACAAATTCTATAGACTGAAGAGTAAACGATCAAATAACTTTATTACGAAAAATACAAAAATAAGACAATATGAAATCCACGAGTAGATGTATGTCACAGATAAACCAATACAATTCATTGACAAAAAAATGCGTTAAACAAATGCAAAGCAAGCAATTATTTTCGTATGACTTCATATGCAGGTTTCTTCTGGTATGGCGTCACATACTGCTTACCCAGCTGCGAAGGTGGTCGGAACAAACCTTTAATTGGCTCTAAGCTTCCAAAATCTATATTGTCGAAAATCATTCAAATAAGAACACTCCATTTTCCATGTCTATAGAATATCTAAAGCGCATAAAAAAGGCGAACTACGATAGATGCTCTTGACACACACGGACAAAACAGGACGTCCCCCCACCTATTATTACATTGCCAGAAATTAAACAAAGAAAGAGCAAAACTACTGCGACAGTTAAGCCTTCTGAAGATTCATTTCAATGCAAAAGAAGTCCCATCCAACCCAAAAGCGTTCATCGCTCTAGCTAAACAACTAACTAAATAACCATACTAAGTTTAGTAACCAATAAACTATACCAACTAATCATAGAAACCCATTAGAAAGGTACTCCATCGGCCCTAATTGCCGTGATAACGTATAAAAAAGAAAGATGTAAAAACGGACTGGCAAATCAAAAGAGCCAACAGGCACAAGCATAAGTCGGTCATAAAAAAAGAAGGAGAAAAAGAAGAAAAAAAAGAAGGGGGCGGACCGCCTGAACCGCCATGTGGTCATTTTCCGCGCAACATTTCGTTACACATTTAGTGAAAAATAACAGCGCCACGAGTTGATGCGGAGGTACCAAAAGCGTTATGTCTTTTGGTACCTCCGCATTTTATTTCACTCCACTTGGGGTGCGTTTTATTGTGAACTGTTCCGTTCACCAGTTCTTCCGTTGAACTGCTCTCGTTGACAATAAAACGGACGTTATGCAGGTCGCCGTTCAACTGGCTCAGTTGAACGAGCGTTGACAATAAAACGCCCGTCAAGCTTAGGGCATGCTTAGGGATCGTCCCGAGTTCTACTATGCACCAGGAACGCAGTTGAACGGAAGGCGATTTTTGAACTGCGCGCCAAGCCATCCCGTTGAGCTGTTCACGCTAAAACGCCCGTCCAGCTGAACCCCGTCCACGCGAAAATGCCAGTTGAGCCAACTGGTCAACGCAGTTACTCAGTTCCGTTCACAATAAAACGCACCCTTGCTGAAAATAAAAATAATTGTTCAAAAGTCACTAAAATCGGAGAATGTGATGTTGCGCTCACTGCTTTTCTCTCGCACTCGCAAGAAAATAAAATGAGCAAACACGATCGTCGCTCGCAATATTTTGAGCGCGCTCGTTGCAGCTCTGAAAATCTGTATCCTTGTTCTAGAAATAAAAGCTTGCGACTTTGATATGGATAGTTAGTTAATACATTTGTAGATGGCGTATGCTACCACGTTGCTTCATAAATCAGAATTCATTTCCTTTCCCGCCCAGCACCGAGTTTAAGGGGTCGCGGCGCTATGTTTACGTGTCATTTGATTGGCAAGCACGTGTCTGGAGCTTGCGTTCTTACGGTTAGTGAACCCCAACAATAAACGACAATTATTTAAAGGAGAGGTCCCGTCAGTTTCTCTTCGGATTTAATAGCGCAGTGTCGACCCAGTTGCTTATTAATCTGACTCACCCCCTAACCTAACGTTCTTGGAAGCTTCCCACGATATGCTGATATTTGTTCAGGTGTCCCATAGTTATTTCGCAATTCTCTGAATCTGTTATGTGTCAGTTTCGTGGCTTACTCTCAAAACATCCCTGCCAAGAAAACTAGAAACCCTGTAAGTAATTCTTATTTGGTTTAAATATCGAGTTTCGTATTCTATTACAAGTATTTTCCCCCATCGTCCAAAATCTCAATTTCGGTTCATGATCCCGAGTATGTTGCACTTTTTTGCTACCCCCTTAAAAATAACTTTTGTATAACGAGCTATACTGCTATCTTGCGTATATGGCGTGTAGCCAAGCAATAAATTTCAAAAGACTTTGGGGAATATAGCTGCACATTGTTTTAGTAAATCTGACACTCTTGCGTTTTTTTAAGTTTTTTTTTTTTAGTCTTATGGATTTGGCTTAAAACGCAGTCTAAACTACAGTTAATGCAGAGACTTGCTCATTTTATATTTTGGCTTCGTGCCCGCAAAGCAAGACGGGTTCAAGGGCTCGACTTTGATAGCGAAATTCGATCAGTGTTAATGAGTTCGCAAGGGGCGTGACCCCGCGATTGCGAGGTCTCGTATTTCCTTTCGTATAAAGCTTGACACTTGTGCATTAAATTTTAGAAAAAAATATGGCAAAAACCGTGGGATAAAACCGTCGATGTATGGAAAGGCTATAGTTGACCCCTTTTTTTGTCTTTCGGGTGATCATTTTGGAAATCTTTTCCTTTTTGAATGCGAGATCCCATCACAAAACTGGGCGTGTATCAGGGATCAATAGCGCACTGTTGTATGTATGTGTGTGGGGGCTTTCATTTTCATAAAGGCCATAATATGTATATCACGATGCGTTTGCTCTCCACTTTTGCCTCTTGCCCCATTTTCCTTGATAAATCCAACTCATTAACCTGATGGTTTTTTCTCTTGGAAGCAGAGCCTGCTCTGGTGTCACACACGAGGGCAGAATGCGTGCCGATGGAGAGTTCTACTGAAGAGAAAACGACCTAACCATCGCTGAACACGGAAAAAATGTCATCCTCTTCTTGGCTTATTTGCGCGGCCCTAACTCACGCCTTGTTGCCGTTCATCTTGGCGACAGGTAGAAACATAATGAGAAGTTTCGGGCTAAGTAGGCAATGTATTGTGTGCGTGGGGGGGAGGAAGGATGCATACACCTGTTTTTATATAACCCCTCGGGGGAAATCACGCGAGCATTTTCCTAATGATGACCCCCGACGCACAAAAAACTCAGCCCAAAAAGTTAATCGATTGACCGACTTATGTTTCGCTTTTGGTTGGATATCACAGGAGTGGTTTTAAGGCAAAATGGATTGTCCGTACTCTATCTCGTCTTCCTCTTTATTGGGCCCTGGATTGCCACGCCCAACGCACACAATTTGCCCCGTAAGTATTATTTAGTATCCCTATAAAAATGTTAGCTTACGTATTATCTCTGGACCTATCTGTTACGCTTTTGTTGTATCGGTGTATATTTCGTCCGGTTCGGAAATTTTTCTAGTTACAAAAATTACACATCGAAGCGTTCAGAAATGAAATCTCAGATATTAAAATCTATTTCAAATTCGACTGTTAGCACCTACATGCTGCCGCTTATTGGGATCACATGCGGTTATTAGAATCAACCGCTTTATGGAATCAAAATTTAAAAGACCGATTAAATATGATAAGATTCATAGCATTTTAATCGGTTATTAGAATCACACTTTCGGATATTAGATCAATTTCAACAGAATCTTCGTAGAGTAACGAAACTGCACTAATGATTGCTACGTGGACTTTGCGTGTTGACCAATGACATTGCTTTTACGTCGTTTTGACCAATCCTGTCATTTCCAGCCTACTACATATACGCTTAGGGGAAATCCAATCTAGGCTCCCTAAATTAACAGGTTATTCAATTGAATGACCAGTTCCTTTAATTTACCGGGAAAATTAGAAGGGATATCGCGTTGAGAACCCTATCTAAGCGTAGGAGTAGGCTTCAAAGGCGCACTGTTCGTTGTGGTTTAGACGTGTGGTTATATAAAATGTCGACGAACAAGAAAAGAGTTGAAATAAATGTAAAAGAGAAGTTGCGGCTCATTGAAAACTTATGACAAGTTAAATTTAAACGATTTGCCACAAAGGGAAGCGGCCGTTAAGTTAGGAATTCCTCAATCATCTCTATCAAAATTGCTGAAAAATCGTTACGAAATAAACAATAGTGGGTCTAGTGAATCTAAAAAAAAAGAAGCTAAATAAAGGAACTCCAACCTAGCTATGTACACATGTAGGTACAAATGTTCGATTTTCGTTTATTAGAGTCTCCGCTTAATAAAATCAATATTCACTTGACAAACGTGAGCACAATAAGCGGCATCTACTGTATTTCAAATTTAAATGTACGAATTGAACCTTTTGCAAACGGTGATTTTCGAGTGTCGAATTATCTATTATTTCTTATATTTTTTAGGTTCAACTGCGACATTTCTGAAAGTCGTACTAGGCTGGTCTGGTTTGTGTTTTCTGAGCCAAGTTTGTTTCCAAATTGTTTTGCTCAGTGTTCCGCCCTATGGCCAGCATATGCCCTATTGTAAGTTTCGAGAGAAAACGAAAAGAAAAAAAAATCCAAATTGGGATTGATTTTCGTTTTTATGTAATTAACCAATAATAGGTTCGTTTTGGGAAACTGTCTACAGACATATTGGCTATGTACGGTTGGATGGAGTGGGGGCCTGGGCCGGGATCCGCATTTTGATGCCTGATTTGGTTATCGGAATCGCGAGTTTAGTCATTTGGCGAGTGTGTGTCAAGCAATGTAATCCGCCACAGAATCTCGAAACGGGTGGTTTACTGGCCACGAGTCACATTTTTGCGGAGGAAAAAATGGCAAAAATTCGGGCGTACTCTTCAGTAGCCAGTACATACAATTCGTTGATTAAATGACGATTTTCGTACAAAAGATGTCCTTTGGTAATGTAGTTTGCTGGACCTGTGTGGGAGCGCTGGGCGTGGTAGCGTGTCTTCGCCCTTCGGTCACAGCTGTACCGTATTTTGTCGCCTTTCTAGTGCTATGCACGTTATGGGCCTGGCGGGTGAATTGGACCAAAGCATGGCCGTATCTGACGGACTTACTAGCAGCCTTGACAGCAATTCATTGCTTCCTACTCTTCGTTTACCAAACAGCTTGGCCCAAAGAACTCCTCCCACCTTCCTCGATCTACGCAAGGTACTGCCTTGCCTTCTCTTTTTTGTTGGAGGTCCTTCTTTACGTAGTTTTTTTTTTATTTGATACTAGCATGAGCATTTGCTCTTTGCTGGTCTATATATTGCAAAACAAAAAAAAAATCATTTACATAGTAGATAAAGGAATTTTAACACATGGACCAATTATAGTGATCTACAATTGGTCTTTACGTATATTATGCTTTAAAATAAGAGTAAAAAATGGCGTCAAAATTTATTAAGAGTGTAACGTTCAGCTTCGTGTGCTCTAGCTTGTTTAATTAAAAACATTAATTACTGCGACGTTTGTACTTTTGCAGATAAGAAAGCACAGTTATTCTTATTGTGATAATGTCATTTAGATTGTTTGGTTTGGTGGCCTTTACAACGGAGGCTTGTCACGACCCACGCGAATCTATTTTAGTCGAATTGCCTTGGACAGACTACGTGTACCCGATAGGCGTGTTAGTACTGTACCACACTTTAGTGTATGGAAGGGGTGTATCCGAAGCCTTACCATCGCCTACTAGTATCGCTCAGCAAAGCATACGCATGCCGTTAGAAGCCTTACGCAACCATGCCTTCCAAAACAGTCAAACGGATGAGAGTCTGCATACCATCGTTCCTGAGGCTGCGGCAGGTAATTCTGCCCGATTTCAGACCTTCAAAATCAGATTTTCCAAATTATTTTATACGTTTCTCTAGCTGAAGGAGGGAAGGAAAAGTGGATGAAACTCTTGCAAAGAACTTGGGTCTATTTGAGTATTGTGCCGGGCTTAATTGTTCAGTCTGCCTACGTAGTAGCCATTGTCGCCATGATGGTACTTTTTTGCAAACGAGATTTGGAATTTCTGAAAGCCAGAGATTTTTTGGCGTTTTAGGCGTGGAGTATTACGTACCACAGTTGGCTTACCTTTGTCCTGCTTATATGGTCGTGTGCACTCTGGATTATGCCGAAACAGCGTGTAGCCACTCTACAATCCATGCCAGCACTCGTTTCGTACAGTTTATTCCTCCTTCTGGCGCAATACTTGTATTGCTTGAACCTGACGGACGATGAACTACCCGTTCAAGTCTCGTCGGTCAATCTGGGCCAAATTGGATTCGTAAAGAATGTCGACGAAGCTTACAAACCCTTGCTAACCAAGGTAATACACAATAATCTTGGTAATACAATAATGAACGTGAAAGTCCTATCCAGATCGTTTATACCATCGTATTTTGGCTTACCTTGAGGCAATATGAACAGGAACGGCAGATTAGACTCGCCCATGAACGTGCTCGCAGATCTTTTGGAATGGCGTTAAGCTGTACCGGCAATGGAATGATTGTCTCGGGTATAAAAACTGTCTAAACTCGGATTTTTTCAGTTCGAGCTTAGAATTGCGGATTTAAATTATTCATAGGCTTGGTTCAGCAAGTTCAATTGCCTCCCAAAGATGCCTTGGATAGGCCTAATACCAGCCCGGCCTGGTTGGTTAAATTCGGAGCTGCACTTCATCGTTTACTCGTCAGAGTTTGGATTTGGGTCGTGGCCATTATGCTTTTT
The DNA here is from genome assembly GCA_022832285.1 of Lepidurus apus apus. Taxonomy (NCBI): domain Eukaryota; kingdom Metazoa; phylum Arthropoda; class Branchiopoda; order Notostraca; family Triopsidae; genus Lepidurus; species Lepidurus apus. Next base: position 15,795 of record JAGJRO010000092.1, read on the forward strand.
ATCATCGGTATCGGCCAAGGCGAACATGTGGTTCTCTACCGGATTCTCTATATGGCCTTATTCCTCGTTTTCGTCTTTACTTTTCAAGTAAAAAAAACTCCTATGTTTCTACTTCCGTATTTGCTAACTTATTAAGTAATTTAAGGAAACTGAAGTTTTTTTAATTAAATATTAAAAATGTATTTATTGCGGTATAGTTATCCTACACGGTTTGGCGACGTCTTTTGTACCCCTTTTGGTTGACTGTCATTATCTACTCGATGGTGGTCCTGGTGTTAGTCTATACCTACCAGTTCGATCATTTCACCGAGCATTGGGAGCAATATTTGAAAATTCCTGAGCAATTGTAAGTCCTTCAAAAAATTCAATTTGTTTATCGTTTAAAGGAAACGAGTATGAGTTTCTATTATTGTCGAATTTTCAGGCAGAACGATATTGGGTTGGAAGTATATGATACAGGAACTTTGTTCCTTCGATTACTCACGCCCACCTTTTTCGTCGTAATTACTGCGGTGCAGCTTCATTACTTTCATCAAGAATTTTTGGATGTGTCAGACTTGGAGAAAAAGTAAGAATAAAAAATAGGCTTCTTTAATTTTTTTAAGACTTTTTTTTTTTATTCTTTTCTAGGAAATGTCCACCGAGTGGCAGCATGGAAGGATTACTGGAAGAGCACGCCACCGATGAAGCTGAGGCCCCCGAACCACCAGGCAAAGCACCGGAAGTGGAAGAAGACGAAACGATTACTGAAAAGCTCGATTCCAGCATTTTCAGTAGTTTTACATTCCGGAAACTTAAAGGTGTGTCTTTTTTTTCATAGCCTATGTTAACAAAATTACATTATACTTTTAGTAATGCAATAGTTGATCACTCTTAGAATCGGCGATGATTTTGGCGAAGAAGTGGTTTGCCCTCTTTCAACAAACGTTTATTCAGTTGGTAGAACTCGTCTGGAGGTTCTTGGATCTCCATATGATGAACATTGTTTTTTTGTCGCTGCTCCTGCTTTCCGTTTATGACGTAAGCGCACAAAGTACTTGTTCCTAAATTATGTTTTTCACGTGACTTATTACCTTAGGTCTGCATTTTACATTACCCTTTTTGCATAGCCGTAGTTCTGAGCGTGCCTTCCAGATTTCGGTATCAGAAATGGGCGTGTCGAGCCTCTGCGGGCTGGGCTTGTTTCCTTTTCCTTGCGAGAATGATATATCAAATCGACTATATTGACCATCAAGCTTACGACATCAATTGCACGGTAATTTTTGTTACGGAAATAATAATTCTCTAAAAATCGAAATGGAGCGATCCTCAATATGTCCACAGGAAAATTCGAAGGAAATATTTAAAATTTTTAAAAATTGACTAAAAACGAATTAATTGACTAGAAACTAATTGACTTTATATTTGTTTTTAGTGGAGTAATGGAAGTTTTTACGCGGGTAATACAACGACTTTGAACCTTATGGAGTGGATCGGGTTCCGAAAAAGTGCGAAATTACCCGAGTTACTCAAAGGATACATAGGTAATATATTCTTACATTTTCTTATGTTTCTTATTGGCAACACATATTAATTGGATAATTTTTTAGGTTTAATTTTGGTACTCACGATCCAAGCCGTAACCCACATTCGACAGGGCTTGCATGGCGTGGAAGTACCCAAAGAAGGAAAACCTGGTGTTCTGTTTGAAGGCGTGACTCGGTTTCAAGCCGATGAGGGTCTAATCCAATGTTCCAAATTTCTGATGAATTTTGGCTTCTACAAATTCGGCATTGAAGTAATATTTCTTACAATATTTCAAAAAAGCTGTCTTGGAAACTTTTAGAATTTGCGTTCCTTTCTTTAGATTTGCTTAGTGACTATGGTGGGTGTGCTCGGATCACGTTTGGATATATATTCCCTAGTTTACGCAGGATGGCTATGCTACTTGTACCGGCAGTCACGCCCCCAGTTGGCCCGCGTCTGGCCTGCGTTGGTTATCTGCATCGCCGTTTGCCTGGGACTTCAATATTTCTTGTGCTTAGGCCTACCACCTGTAAATTGCCTTGGTAAAAGTTTCTGAGACTCCAAGTTTCACTTATTAATTTAAATTGTATGTTTTCTTCTTTATTTATTGCTTAATTATCGATTGAATAAAATTGCAGAATATCCTTGGGATGTGTTTCCAAAATTACGAGACTGGCTGTTCCTACCCGATTTCGTTAAACCGCCCGAGTCCTACAAACTAGTCAGTACGTAGATCATCCAGGTTTTCAATATTTTTTGTATTTCTAACGTCTTTTTTATAGCGGATTTCATATTGCTGGCATTGTGCAGTGGTCAGTGGGTTATTTTCTGTGGCGAGCCATTAGGTTATTACGCAGAAGCAGGCACCAATACCGAGCTAGGACCTTCTCCTGAGAAAAATCCCTTAGGTGATTTTCTTACCGGTCCATCCAAATGCTGGCTGGATGTTATGAAAGCAGTTGTCTGCCCCGCCATGTACTGGATGGCTTTGTCGGTCATGTTTTTGGCGGGAACCAATCGCGTAAACGCTTTCGCCATTGGTTACTTGCTAGCTTCCTTCCTCTTTCTTTGGAAAGGCAATGAGTTCTTTTTGTGGCCTCGACATCAAGTTTTGCATTGGTAAAAGTAGCTTTTCTTCTTCGAAAATTAAGATCTGCTTCAAAAATAAAAAATAAATCCTAGGTGGAATGCGTTGGTGGGGTATAACGTGGCAGTGATGACAGGAAAAGCCTTCTTGCAACTAATTGGCTGTGCCTTCATTACACAACTGCAAATCAACGCCTGCTGGCTGGTCCAGATTTGGGGCATTGCTTGTTTGCAGAAATTTGGGGTCAAGGTCCCTCTCAATTTGGCAGGTATGTTTTCAACTCGTGTTGTGCGATTTCCTCTTCTTTTAACGCATCTAATTTCTTCAGTATATGATTTTTTTTCCCGCAATGACTAATTTATGTAAAATTTTATTCCGCTAATTTCAGATTTTGGAGATTGTCCGTTACCGACTGACGAAGCTGGAATGTTCTGGGATGGAGTGTGCTTTGCATGTCTCTTGTTCAGCCGACGACTTTTTGGCAGTTATTATTTCTCGCATGTAGTCAATGAGATCAAAGCACAAAACATGCTGGCGTCCAGGTATGAATACGTCATTATTTTTTCCGTTAAAATAACCCATAAATATAAAATAACCCATTCTCTGATTAGGGGAGCCGAATTAATTGCTGCTTTGGCCGCTGAAAGGATTCGTGAGCAAGAAGAAGAAGAAAAACGGATATTGGACTCGATTCGCGAAAAAATGGATCGCATTAAAGCCACTCAACAGCGCCTCAATCCTCAGACGGAACCACAGGACCATTATAAAGGTAACCTTTTTTTCCTTCTTTTTTTTTTTACTTGGAACTTTCCAAAGTAGTCGCAAAATTTGAGATTCTTCAAGTTGTAAATTGACCTAAAGAAGTGTAGGCTCCCGTATATCTTAGCTCGGTATTTGCGATTAGCGTGGGGAATTTCGGAAAAACTTTTTGAGAAAATAAGTGCATTTAATGAAAAAATTCTTTGACAGTAATCTTGAGCGTGCACAACCAAAGCAAATTTTTTCCAATGAGTTCGTAAATTAGCAATGTGCAAATAAAGTTTAAAACTATGAGAAACACGTTGCCTAAAAATCTGTCCTTTGGTTGTGTGCACTAGCTGTTAAAAAAATAAACTTGTTTTATATCGCTTTTAAATCTAACGAGCCTTTTTCGAGAAATCTTGTTTCGAAAGTTTGACGACTTGATTTGAGACGTTGTACTGCTACAGCAAAGTGTGGTGACAAATTGTACTTTTCAGAATAAAAAAAGCGTAGAAACTTATTAGCAATTAGCTGTCGATTTCGGATATTAGCTATCGATTTCAGCAATTAACTATCGATTTTTTTTTACTTTCTTACGAAAGGCTTTGGCTAAACAATAACAAACATCAGTGCCATCTGTGACTGTTTCGCATTAATAAGCTAAGGTATGCGGGAGCTTTAAGCTTCTCTGAGATACTTTATCCTGATTGAAGTCATCATATAGCACGAAAACTTAGTTTACAAGTCAGCTAGTGTAACTCATTGCGCAAGTAGTATTTTGTTTAGAAAATCCGTATAGTTTTTCTCGTTCTTTGTTCGAGTAAGAAGTAATCATGTAAAGTTTCATTTACGTCGAAAATTAGAAAGTAGCAATTCAGTTTAAAACTTGGTTCTAGAATCTAGAATTGTTGGAATGGTACGTCCTAGTTATCGGTGATGGTTTTTTTCTGTGTTGTCTTAATTATACGTGTGGTATTTTGGGGCGTTATTTTGTCCTGGTTTTTGAGTAGCGGGAAGTCGGGAGCCCTGTTCTACCATCCCTTCACGTCTTTCCTTGGCCGAAGAAGGCGTGGGTTTCGTCTCCCAACCCCCTTCAGCCAGCCACGCCCATCGATTCCCTCATTTCTTCGGAGAAGACACTCGCGCTTCGTCAATCACGCCCTCCCCTTCCCCCTTCCGCCCCATTTCCCCATCGATAGCAGCAATACCTTGTAGCGTCGCCGATAAATCTTTGACACGAACCGCAGGCGCTGGATCGCCTTCTTCTGCCGCGTATTCCTTCTCATTGGAAGGTTATTGTGAGCAGCGTATGTCGTTGTACACGCCCCAAGGTACTGCCCCTGCTTCGCCCCTCCCTTTTGACGAATCCATCATGGGCAGCCACTCGGAAAAGAAGGCGGGGCCTACACACGTACGACATCATTCCCAGCCCGTGTCCACCATGGTTTTCCCGCTGAAGCCGCCGCCCACTCCGCGAAGACGCTCGAGTCTGCGCAGACGATCCTTTGCGGCCTCTCCGGCCGGCGTTTCTCATCATACGTGTAAAATCACCCTCAGAATTACCCTAAATCACATACGGGGGGCACATCAATCCGGAAGCACTCGCTTTTCCCAGACATCCACCACTGCAGCGCATGGCCACGCCCCTTTCAGGTCTATTTTACCACCCGCGTCACACATTTCGCTTTTTCCCGTTGGGTTCTTTAGGTTTTTTGGCTTATTTTTCGCATGATAGCGATATTCGCTTGAAGCTTTATTATTACGAATGCAAGCTTTTGGGTGGGCGGGGTTTCGTCTTATTCCGCATTTCTTAACTCGTTTGGGGTCGTTTTTAGCTATCCTGTCCGGTGATTACCATCTGTTTACGGATGACGAGTTGTTGGCGCCCGTAAGCGGAGTCAAAATGGCACCGAAAGCCGAAGAAGAAGATTGTGGGGATACCTTATCCCTTGGACGAGTAAATTAATTAGAAGTTTAGAGGGAGTTTTAAGATTTTTAAAGTATAATTTTGGGATTTTAGTTGGTTAGTTCGGCACTTCGGCATGGAATCGAAGAAGCTACGGATAGGGCGGAGCGAAGATCCGATAGCGAAGGACTCAGTGTACCGGCACATTCCCCGACGCATAGTCGTAGAGTCTCCTGGAGTATCCAGGTATGTTTGCCTGCAATGTGTCAGAAGAAAAATATCGAAAGGGTCTTATGTGTGTTGAATTTTCTATGTTGCTCAGTAATATTGTCCGAGCGATTTATTTTTAGGCGTCTCTATAATCTAAGAATTAATTATCTATTTTTTATTATTATTTTTTAAATTGGCGTATAGCCTGTTGCCAAAGTTTATTGTTAAAACGTACATTTTTTTTTAACGGGTAGGGGAAGGGGATATCACAGAACGTTATCACACTGGGCGGCCTTTACAAACTGGCACGCCCTTCACCGCGTAGGTTTTCATCGTGATGTGTTAGAAAAAAGTTTACTGTTGGGAAAGCCTTTACGTTTTGGGGATTCAGTTGCGGACAAGGAGTTACAGCTCAGAACCTCAAGAGGGGAAAACGATATAAATTATCTATTCTTATTAGTTACTAATATAGTGTGATATTGTTATTAAGTATACTATTATGTTACTATTATTATGTTATTAATTATAATTATTATTTTTGTAATATTATCAACAATATGTACTACTTATTTTTCTGTTATAAAGCCACTGCATACGGCAAGTATAGTTGATAATTTTTCGTCAAAAGATGCCACTGATGACAGACCCTTATATCCTATACTATATCATATGCTATGTGCAATCTCTTATCGTAGTTTTATAAACGAAAAGCTTAAAATTATCAAAAACAGAAAGAGATAATTTTAAAAAATACAAAATAGTTTAATAGGAAAATCTAAAGAACTGGATTCATTTTGTTTTACGTATGATTTACTTAACATTTTCATAACTTGAAACTCTGTGTAAAAAATTTATGGAAGAAGAATATTAACAGAAACTACCCCACTTCTAAATATATCCCTGGCGTACTGTCAGAATACACTTTTATTATATTGCTTAGGGAAAGATAATTTTTTAATCCCTTTTTGCCATGCTGTTCCACTACACCGTGGCCTATTTGTCTAACGTTAGCTTAAATGTTGTCGGTTTTATGTATTACTTTTATTAATCGTGTAAATTGTGTTTTTTCTAACTTATATATTTGTTATGGTTTTCGTTTGTTTTTACTGTTTAGGTGCCTCATTATGAAGACCGTAGTCATAGTAATCGTACCTCGGCAGTTTTCGACGACAATCCGGTAGAGTACGCCGAAAGCGAGATTATGGTCGAAAGACTAGAACGCACACTACGAGAGGACAGTCGAGATGAGGAAGACCACGATGACTTCTTCGGTGAAGATAATGAAGAAGACCACGAAGATATACCCCGGCCTGCAGGATTACTAGGCAAAATAGAAGGTGCAGTGGCCATGGCTTTACGCAAAGTGTGGGTCATGCTACGGTTTGGGATTGCGTTTGTCAATTCATCGCTTAGCAGCGCCGCAAATCACACGGATGACTATTGCTACGACTATCGTTACGTCATCAACACTCTAACAAAAGAAAAAAGCATTTTGAAGGTAAATTATTCCACATATTTAATAAAAACTACGTGTCTTTATTTTATTTTTTCATTTATTATGGTTACGTATCTTGGTCTTTACAGGCACAGTTAAGTTTGTACTATGGGGATAAATACGGTGTGAGTGACTGGGATTTGCATAGCGCCATTAACGTATTCAAGCAATTAAGGTACGTACTAATTAAGTGATTTCATAACCTGAACCTGTAGCATGGCTTTCAATGTGCTTTCCCTTCAGTCAGCGGATAAACTGACGGTCTAAGATTTTTTGTGAAAAAAAAAAACGCTTTCGATGTGTGTAACTGGTTGTTTGTGTATTAGCTCCGCCCCTCCGCCCGAAACTAAGACGCAAAGGGCGGATACTCCTTCCCCGCAACCCGTCTCTCGCCCATGTGACGTGGTGGAGATTCGCATCGAATGTGCCTCCGTGGATGGCCGCTTGAGCGGTGGTAGCAGCATCGAGAGCGCTACTTGCCGAGGCACGCCTTCGCCCACCTTGCTAGAACCGCCCTTTTTGTCTCCACAAACCAGTCAAAAACGAAGGTATCAAGTGTTTGTACAAGGAATGTTCAGGTTTCGCCAGATTTTGTACTGATGTACATACTTCTGCCACTTGTACAAAAATATGAACTTTCCGCCGCTTTTCGTCAAATCCTAAACGGAAAAGGAGACATTTCCGTGTTTCCAGAGCAAATTGCTTATATGGCATTATTCACCAAAAACACACTTCCTAAAAATGAAGAAAAATCTACTTTCTGGTGATAGGTTTCTTTTATCACGCGCGAAACATTATTTGAGCGATTAGAGAAAGAAATGTCAAAAATAGGCCCCGTTGCTTTCAATCTTACAGACGTATCAGTATACCCATGGCACCGTAGAGCTATGTTTAGTGTTATAAGCATGGATAAACAGAAATAGTGGTTACGATCGTCGCATCATGACTGAACTTACAATAACTAGTGAACGGCTGTTCACAATTGTTTGGAACGAAGTTTGGCATTTCTAAAATCACGAAGAGACTATACACAGTATCTTTCGAAATGTCAGGAAGTGAATTTGGTAGCTATTACCCATTAAGGCTCCCGTGTACATTACCTTAGCTTATTGGTGAGAAACAGTCACAGATGGCACTGATGTTTGTTAGTGATTTGCGCAACAGGTTCTCCAGTTTCGGAACTCGGGGATAGAAAGGACACTAGTGTGTATTATGGTTTAAAAACGTTCTCGGGAAAACGAATGACAAACGGGTGTAACTCGAGTTCAAAATTGGTAGTTGGATTGGAAATGCATTAGTTTAGGTTAGGATAGGTTAGGTTAGTTAGGTTAAGTTAATTAGGTTAGGTTATTAAGTTAGGTTAGATTAGGTTAGCTTAACGATACTCATCAATTTTCGTTGATGAGAGTCGTTAAAACTTGCACTTTCCTTCACTCCACTAGCTTAAAAAAGAAAAATTCATTGTTGGCCAGTGACACACTAGTGTCATGTTTGACTCCGGGATACATTACGTACGTATGTAACTAAATCCGGAGAACGTGTTGGATTTGCGAAAGCCTTGCGTAAGAAAGTAAAAAAGGAAACATTGCTAGTTGCCGGCAGTTTTTGCGCTTGTTTTGCTTCTCAAAAGTACAACTTGTCACCACAGTTTGCTGTAGCAACACAAGGTCCCAAAATCAAGTCGACGAACATTCGGAACAAGATTTCTTGAAAACGGCTCGTCAAATTTAAAAGCAATCTAAAACACGTATTTTCTTTTTATTTTAATCAGCTATTGCAAGCCAAAGGACAGATTTTTAGTTAACGAGTTTCTAATAGTTGCAAACTTTATTCGCACATTGCTAATTTATTACTCATTGGAAACAAATTGCATTTGTTATGCACTACCTGTTATTAAGCCTTTGTTTTTGTTTGAAAAAAACTTTGTTACCTGTTAAAACTTTTTTTTGCGCAAGTTGTTTTGGCTGCAACATAAAACTTTATAACACTAATTCAGTAAATCCGGACGGCTTTTTACAGTTTTATTTATTATTTACCTGCTCAAAAACCAAAGTTTCCTGCATGTTTTTCATACAGCCTTTCTTGGCAGTGTGGTAAATCGCACAAATCACAACAATCAAAGGACCCAAATTCAATCTTATTTGAATTGTACAAGTCAGACCAAATCAGACCAAGCCACGCCCCCAGTCAATATGCTTTTCTTGATTTTGACTTTTGCTTTTTTGAATTTTGTCTGTAGTGTGAACCAGGCTTTAGCAAGCTCAGGTTTACTGTCAAAGATTTTTCTCACGAAATATACTGATTTTCTCTAAAAGTTGTTCCGAAATTCCCCATCCTAACCGCCTATACCGAGCTAAGGTATACGGGAGCCTTAAAGCTTGAAAAGTGAACGAGATTTTAAATTCGAAGATACTTCGGAATGTATGATCCGTAACGGTAAAAATCTGGTAACTTGTAACGAAATTTCCGTGTTATATGACATAACGGTAGACACAAAATAAACGCATTCTGTAATCTAGGGATTCTTGGCTGGGCCCAGAAGAAGACAAACCCAAACCTGAGTCAGACGAATGTCAAAAGACGATTGGTTTCCAGCAATACCCACTTTTACGCTTAATTACGTCATTATGGTTCGCACTGATGTCCAAGTCAGAACTAGTGTCCTACTTGGCCGTTTTCTGGAACCAAGTCAAATCCGCGTCGGTCTTGTCCCTACCATTGCCCTTCATGGTTTTCATATGGGGTACTCTGTCAGTGCCACGCCCCACGCGCCACTTCTGGATCGCCCTTATTGCCTACGTGCAAATCGTAGTGCTGATCAAATGCTTTTTCCAGTTTGACTTATGGTCTTGGAACCTCCCTTATACCCATAATGCTAATTTGGGCCAACCCTTTTGGCCGCCGCGTATCCTGGGCGTGGAAAAGAAGGAGAAATACGCCATTTGGGATTTGGTGCTCTTGTTAGTTCTCTTCTTCCATCGGTAAACCCGATCTACCTTCCAAGAATTCGCTTTGATTTTATTTTTATTATATTTCAGATTCATGTTGAAATCTATGGGGCTTTGGAAAGATGCTGGGGACGCTCCCAGCCAGAAAAAGAAAAAGCGCTTAGAGGAGTATGAGGCTAGAAAAAAGGCAGAAGTAGAGAAAGAAATAGAGTTATACGAATTAAGTACCACGAATAAGGAATCGGCATTCGCGTTCGACTTGGCGACCGTAGAAACACCTGCTTCACCGGTTTTATCCGCAGCTAGTGACGATAATTTAACGCTAAAGGCACTATCTACCTCGAGCCGAGCGGCGAGCCCAGTGGGCGTGCCCTTGAACAAGTACGCCCAGCATTTCCAAACCGTCAAAAAACGTTTCAAGGAAACGGCAGATGTAGCCATACCTTTCTGCAAAACCAAGTAAGAATATTATTTTAAGCCTTTCGAAAATTACTAAAGAATTACAATTTTAAAATGTAAGATTTTAAAATAATTTTTACGTAGAACTCAGTCATCGTTAGCGAAAACGAGACATTTCTGGTTTTCCATTCTCAATCCTTCCGCTCGAGTCTCGAAGGACATTTACACTTGGATGTTTTTGTGCGATTTTTTTAACTTTTTCGTCGTCATTTTTGGTTTCGCTGCGTTCGGGGTAAGTGGAGCATGCGAAAAGGATTCGTTTTAAACGTAATAGAAATATTACAGTTACATATCGTGTGTCGTAGACACAACAAGGGGATGGAGGAGTGATGGCGTACTTGGAAGAATCGAGAGTGCCGATACCCTTTTTAGCCATGTTAGTACTTCAGTTCGGATTGATTCTCGTGGATCGAGCGTTGTACTTGAGAAAACACCTTTTGGGGAAATTAATGTTCCAGTTGGCAACTACATTGGGGATCCATGTCTGGATGTTTTTGGTCCTCCCAGCAGTCACCGAACGGTAATTTCTTTAAAATTATTTACTTTAAAAGTATATTACGTTAATTTCTAACGTATTTGTGTCTCTTTACGTTGGATCAGCCCTTTCAATGCGGCTCGACCCCCACAGATTTGGTACATGGTCAAGTGCGTATATTTGCTTCTTTCGGCTTACCAAATTCGTAGCGGGTACCCAACACGCATTTTGGGCAACTTTGTAACCAAAAACTATAACTACGCCAACAATTTTCTCTTCAAAGGGTAAAATCTTATTTCTATCTGCCGATTTTCTATCCCCATTTATTTGAATTTGACCTTCAATGGCTATTTTTAGCTTGGTAGTACATTATTGACGAGTGTCGTTTCAGGTTCATGCTGGTACCGTTTCTGTTCGAACTTCGAGCGTTAATGGATTGGATTTGCACTCCTACCACCATGTCCTTGTCGGATTGGATGAAATTGGAGGATATTTTTGCGCAAATTTTCAAAATTAAGGTACATGTATGGTTTTCAAAGCGGAAACATTTACGTATTCTTTTAGTGCGAAAGAAGAGCTGAAGCTGCGTATCCACAAGGCCGGGGAGAACCCAAACGTGCAGTAATTAAATACGGAATGGGCGGTTGCTTTCTGCTCGTCATTGTGGGAGTGATTTGGTTCCCATTAGTCCTCTTTGCATTGGGAAATACTGTAGGATTACCTAGTATACCGGATAGTATTCACGTCCAGTTTAGCGTTGGAGGCACTAGCACGCCTGCCTTTCGGGCTAATATTCAAAGCCGAGAAATGTTTAGGTATATTTCTGTTCACGAGTTTTCTTCTACGGTTTACATTTTATAGTATTCGGACAAACTTAAAAGTTGATATTTTTTTGTTTTGTTTTGTAGATTTAACGAAGGGGATTGGGACAAATTTTGGTACAAGTACCAGGAAGATCGCGTGGCGCAAACATTTCTCTCTGCCTACGATTGGCAGGACGTAGGCGTGGCCCAATTTAGTATCAATTCGTCCATTGTATGGGATATGACTCCTCCTGCAAGATTAGCCTTAGCCAAAAAACTCTTACAAGGTAAAAAATGGGTTTACTGGGCATTAAAGGCTTTGTTATATACACCAGATTTCTAGGAGTAGTTTCTTTATTTTAGATAGTGATTTAATTTTTTTTTCTTATTTTGCTTAAAGGAACGCCGGTGGATCTGACCTTGACATGGACGATAATGAGAGAATCCAGTGGTCCAGATATGCCAGCCGAGGTTACGGATGAGCGAGTACTTACTTGGGACAAGAACACACCCACCAGCGACCGCCAAGCTTTGGCCGGAGTTCTCAACGGGACGCAACCGTCAGTCGTAGTTAAAGTGAAGCATTTATTTCCCAAGTTCGTCAAAGTTACGAACAAAGGAACCGCCGCTTTTGCTTGGCAACTCGCACAAAGTAAATTATTATAAACAAAAATAAGAATAAGTGATGACACATACATATTTTGTAAGGAATGCAGAAATAGTAATTGGTCTTCGTATTTCTTATCATTTTCAGGTACGGGAGATGAAGGTTACGGTGACATGTTTCTGACGCTGGAGCAAAATTCGAGTAGTAATGCTGTCTGGTGGCGATTAAAAGAAGACTGCAGTACGCCTCGTTGGGCGTGGCTACCGTACTTCGACCAGTGCCAGACTCTGAGTATTTACTTCTTTAGCGAAAAAATGTTTCCTTCCGAACTCAGCTTTATTTCTGGCGGAGGGTAAAATTTTAATATTTATATTTTAGTTAAGGAATAATCGATCTTGAAACTTTGGCATTTATCGCTAATATTGTGAACCTTTCGATATAGAATCATTGGAATGTACACAACTTTCGTACTGGTAGCTGCCAAATTCATACGCGATATATTTAGCGGAATGGCCAACACGATTATGTTTGAAGATATGCCATACGTAGACCGCATTTTGCAAGTAAAACGGTTGTAAACGCAAAATATCAATCTCGCTACAAACTATTTTGCATTTTATTTATGAAGTTGTGCTTGGACATTTATTTGGTACGCGAAAGTGGGGAGCTTGAGCTGGAAGAAGATCTGTTTGCGAAGCTCATCTTCTTGTATCGTTCTCCAGAAATGCTCATCAAATGGACTAGACCCCCGGCACGTGCGGGCAGTATTTCCGCTGCTTCGGAGCAGTTTTCGTCCTAATTCTCATCATTTGCTGAAAAGAACACGCCATCGTTGTTAATTTTGTGTCACATTTTAGCAAAAACAGGACCAAGAGTTCAAACCGCTTTTTTTCTATTGCAAAAATTAATTCCTGATTTTAGGCATTTAGTTCGTGTTATCATCCTAACTTTTAGCTTTCAATGGTTTTGCTTGTTGTCGCGTTAGGCAATAGTCATACATGAATACATGGCCTTTTCTGACAGGAACATATCATGGTGCTCTACATGATCAGGCAACTCCTGTCTCATAAGACAAGAGCTTGAATTATGCAGTAAGTATGCCCAAGAGCCAGGGCAACAATCCGTGTCACTTATCTGCCTGACAACGAAATCTTGGTTTTCTTATCATAGTTCAGCACAAAAAGCAGATAAAAGCCCATTCCATACTGGATTTTCACGTTAGTAGATTGCGAAAAAGGTCAAGTACAGTTTGACTCTTAATTTTAACTGTGCCCGTAATACAGTTTTTGGAAGTTTTTACGAAAATACCATCATGAATTTACGTTCCCTTTTTACCAAAGCCCCACACGCGTGGCTTCTTTTGTTTATACAGGTCGTATTTATTCTTCTGTACGCCTTTTTGGTGGATTACGATGTCAAAGTTTCAACATCGAAGACTGCAACCTCGTACCCTAGTAAGCTTAGACTTTATTTTGAATCAATATAGGTTTTGGTGTTGAGTATTTATTGTTACAAAAAAACTACTTATTTACATCACTTGGGAACTTCAAGTCGGCATTATAACCGCGAAAGTCGTAAATTATAGTTGGTCAGTATTTGTGGTTTACGAACTTTTTTCGGCAATGAAATCCCAAATGGATTAAAAATAAAAACAAGATTGTAACAGATGAAATAGACTTAAAAATAAGAACGAGAATTGCAATGCAAACAACGAAAAATCGCGTTTACCAACGGAATTCTTGTTATGGCTTATGGCACAGAAAAAGAGAAGCAACGGAATTTCGGGGAACCGATACGCGATACTTTAAAAGCACTTTCGTAGAATCTAACATTTATTTTAAATAAAATTAAGAGAATTACTGTGTTTATTTATTTATGTTCTAGTGTTCCAGGATATCCATATCATGGTGTTGGTGGGATTTGGCTTTTTGATGACTTTTCTGAAGCGTTACGGCAAAAGCGCACTGGGCTTCACATTGCTGCTTGCAGCCCTGAGTTTTCAATGGGCCATTCTTCTAGGAGCTCTACTGAATAAAAGCAGCGCTGGCAAAGCTCAATTGGGTTTAAAGAATCTAATAAGCGGAGATTTCGCCGCAGCATCCGTGCTCATTTCTTTCGGGGCAGTAATCGGATTGGCTTCACCGGCTCAACTCTTAATTATGACGATCGCCGAGCTTCCTCTTTACACCGTGAACGAATACATCGCAACTAAAATCTTGAAGGTTTCCTTTTCTCCTCCTCTAAGGGATGTTTGTTTGATTTGTAATTTTATCTTTCATATGATAGGTATCAGATGTGGGTGGGTCTATGACTATTCACGTGTTTGGCGCCTATTTTGGCCTCGCGGTTAGTTTTATGTTAATGCTGAGGAGATCGAAAGAACTGAAAGCTGGAATGTCTAATAATATTTCCACAGATGAATCGGACATTACCGCAATGATCGGTAAAACTCCGAATTCCATTTATGTAAATGATTTTAAACATTTTGATGTATTTCAGGTACACTATTTTTGTGGATTTGTTGGCCCAGTTTTAACGCCGTATCAGTTGAGGGCCAAGCGGGCCAAAACCGAGCTGTTATCAATACCTACTTTGCTCTAACTGCCAGCACGGTTGGGGCTTTTGTCGTATCTTCTCTTACGGAACGAGATGGAAGATTTACTATGGTAAAAATAATTTTAGACTAAAAAACTACTTTATTTTCGGAACTGTTTCATAATTTGGAACTTTTTAAGCAATTCGCGTTAAAGCCATTCAATTCGATGATTTTGTTTTAGGTCCACGTACAGAACGCAACGTTGGCGGGGGGTGTGGCCATAGGCACAGCAGCCAATTACATGCTATTTCCTTTCGGCGCTCTTATTGTGGGTTTCGTAGCTGGTGTACTTTCCGTCCTAGGATTCCGCTTTCTTTCAGTAAATTTCTTTAAGTAACTACGTTTTCACGTCTTAATATTTAATCTTTGCAGCCTCGTTTTCCGATACATGACACGTGCGGCGTGCATAACTTACACGGATTTATTGGCATTTTTGCGGCAATTGTAGGCGCTGTCGGTGCGGCATTGGCAAACGAAGCTACCTACGGTGACGAGTAAATATTTGATTTGCTATTAAAATGTAGACGAATCCTACTAATATAAACATTGGTTTTAGATTATATACCATTTTCCCAGCTTGCGCTCCCAAATTAACTACCGTAGGTTTTGTGGACATGCACCAGAATCTGGCGGCAGAAATATTAGAAGCAGGCGAAGGGCGCTCCTTTGGTAAACAAGCTGGATTTCAGTTCGCTGCTGTTTGCATGACCCTGGCATTAGCTATAGGTGGAGGTATCATAACTGGTAAAAATTGTTTGTAATTTTATTAAATCCTAGTTGAGCCTCGTTTACTAATATTTTCAAGTCTTGATTTAAATTTCGCTTCATACCTTTATTTAAACGAGCTATCGATTTTTTACTATGATTTTCATTCAATTCATTTCTAAAGAAATTACATTTCATTACTGAAGGCTTGCTGCTACGACTGCGTATATTCCGACAACTGCCGTCAGATGTCATGTTTGAAGATTTCGCCTACTGGCACTCGCCTACTTCGCAAACCCAGCAAATGGACAAGGCAGCCAAGTCCCTGTTGAAGCAAATGAGTGGCACTCAAAACGACGAACCTAATGTGCCCAAAATAATCACAGTGAAGCAAGTTCAGGTTTCTGCCATTGCCACAGATATGTAAGGCCTCTTAATTAACTTTCGTTTCTTATCTTCCCCTTTTTATTACATAAATACATCACTTCATAAACTTCGTTTGATTGGCAAAAAAATGCAGAAAATTAACAGAACCTCTGGAACCATTTAACTGCTCGTTAGCTGAGAAATTCTCCGTTCAAGCGCTTCAACTTTTGGCAGGTAGTACTCGCGCACTTGATCACGCGTCAGGGCGATGATTTCTTCAAAACTTGGCTGCATAAGGCAGCCGTGACTTCTTATAAAACACTGTTTTTCTTCCGTTTCAAAAAACGGATGAAGAGGAGTACCAGGGACGCATAAATCCTTTAACATCGGATTAGTAGGATCCCACGGATGGACGTGAAGTTCAACTATATATTCCCCCGGAAGCATACCCTAAACCAAACCTTAATTACACAAATATTAAACTCGTATCGTTCCTTTTTACGTTGTTAAACTGAGCCTCACAATCGATGTCGCACCAACAATGTCTGGCGGTTCGCAAATCATGAGGTTGATCTCTCATACTTTGCTGGGTAGATCTGATTATAACGAAAGGTAATTAGCTACTTTTTAAATGGTTATACTAATAGTACTTCATTGGGTCCGGTAAAGGGGTTTGCATGTACTCTTGGCTTGGCACTAAAGGGCAGAAATCGAGGCTATAGAGGCAAACTGGTACTTTGGGGGTAAAGCGATCAAGGGTGTCTTGTAAACTAAGTCTCATATGTTCCATTTGATATGGCGTTAGCTTGAAACCTCGAGCTATGCCATCATCTGTGACTCCCATGTAAATTACACCTCCTTTGCCAGTGTTTAGAAAGCCACATATGTTCCTGTAGGGTGAAGAAACAAGAAAGTTTAATTTACGGGTTTGCCAATAAGTTAAAGTGATTTTACCGTGATACTGGAGCTCGAGATTGTCTACCGTCCTCTTGAATAAGGCACTTTTTGGGAATATCATCTTTGGAAAACGAACGATGGGCTTTGTACTCATGGTAGAGGTCTTCTTCAAACTCAATTACTTGCTCTTTGACGTAACGTGTCCTTTACAATAGAAAAATTAATAGGGAATCTATCATAGAGAAAACTTTATAAGACTTTCTTACTTAGAATTCATATTCAACTTATTTCTGCAAGATCTTTCGCTTGTCTCGACTTTCGGGATAAACAAACATGCGAGCACGTTCTGTGGTTCGCGGGTAAGAGATGATTTACTATACTGTCAATTCACTACAGACCAACTTTCAACAGCAGCACTGGCTATCACGACCCTTTCTGTTTACATTTAAAAGCAGCAACTCGCGCAAAAGCGGGTTCAGTCATGTTATGGGGGCGCCTTGCGATCCGCAGCACACCATACTGTAGCGTATCTTATGATTGACGCTAACGGATTTCACAAAAAAAGGAGGAAAACTGGCTTGGGAAGGTGTACACAGTTTTAATTTAATTTAGATAGGGTGGTTTATTTAAAGTGGGGATTTAGCTCGGGGACTTCTACAACAATCAAAACGGCAACTCCGTCTTTCAAACTCGCGCGCTTCTCCTCTCGCTCTCTCTCTCTGACTCTCACTGCCACTCTGGCCTTTCACAGGCGTTCTCCTTGCCTCGCACGCCATCTGCCGCTACAATACTGAGCCTTATTTTGCTCCAGGCGGGGTATTTTAGGTTACCGTTACCAGAGCTGAAGATCGCTCGCTCTCCGCTCGCAATTTCAAAAAAGAGCGCGCTCGCGTTTTTTTATACAAAAATTAGATACATAAAAATAAGCTTTTAATTTAAATAGCAAATAAAAATTAGTGAAAAAAACAAATGTACAAAAATATAAAAAATAGATAAGGAAATAAGAATTAAAAAAGGAAGCAGTATTTTTCTATAAATTGTTGCCAATTTTCAATTTTTCATACGTCCCAAGTCTTTTCTGTCACAATATACGATAATTAATGTAGTTGTTCCCATATTTGATATAATGAAACTGATAAGTTCGTCCATTCACTTCCCGCTTCAAGCTTACTTTCACGCAGCTGCATTTTCTGCTCTCTTGAAGAAATAAGTAAAGATGTCAATTTGTCCATCCCCAGGTAAGCAAGCGTACCAAGCTTGGCGTCATGTTGACAACGCAATCGTATCGTTTCGTAGTGATCGTATCGTACCGTAATTTCGCTCGTCGACAGAGATATCTGGTGCAGGATGCAATAATCACGGCCTATGTAGTTCGCGTATCTATTGTAAGGTGGCGCCACAATCGTGAGCGTGCGCTCGTTTGCGCTCGCGCTCGCAAAATAACGAAAAGAGCAATCGCGCTCATCGCTCGCGAAAATTCGAGCGCGTTCGCTTCAGCTCTGACCGTTACGTTAGAATAGGTTAAGTTACGTTAGATTAGGTTGGTTGGGTAAGGTTAGGTTAGGTTAGGTTAAGTTAGGTTAGGCTAGGTTAGGTTAGGCTAAGTTAAGTTAGGTTAGGACGTGTACACCCCTCTTAAAACATGTCTGAATCCGCTTTTATGCGTTTTACTGCTTTTAGACACCTCCTACAACATGCCTGAACCCGCTTTTGCGCGAGTTGCTGCTTTTAGATGTAAACAGAAAGGGTCATACTAGCTTAACGTTCAACCAGCCTNTTTATGCGTTTTACTGCTTTTAGACACCTCCTACAACATGCCTGAACCCGCTTTTGCGCGAGTTGCTGCTTTTAGATGTAAACAGAAAGGGTCATACTAGCTTAACGTTCAACCAGCCTTTACAATTCATTACATGGATTTTTCACTACAATACCTAGAGCTAGACAATATCACGTGATTTTTAACCTAACCTAACCTAAAACTAACTGAACTTTGTCTAGCTCTAGATTTGTAATAAACTGTTGTAGTAATTTGTAGTGAATTATATGTGTAGTGAATTGTCAATGTCAAGGCTTACTGAAATTTGGCCTGTAGTGAATCGACAATGTAGTGAATCATCTTTTACAAGGGCTCGTGGTAAACGATAGACTACGTTAACAGTAACGTTTCCTGTTTCCTTGCGATATCGAAGTAAGGGTACCAATAGTCGTTAGGTATTTTCAGATTAGGTTTTTCATGCAAACGCTATTCGTCCTTTGTAAACTAGCAGGTTCGTCCTTTAATGGAGCGAACCGCATTGTTTTGATGGACCGCGTGGATGCAGCTAACGCAATCAACCGCCTTATTAGTGTTATTAATTAGTGATTAAGTGTAGAAACTGTATGGGGACATACCCTTTTGTGAAACTTGCAGCCATAGTTCGTGTTTTAAGATCCAGGTTTAAATACTCAACAATGGAATCGGTCGATTCTGTAACCAAAATAGCGTCGCCGGACCATGACAAGCAAACGTCGCCAAAACTCGAACATTCGGATGAAGAACACAGCGTTCAACTTCAGGAACCTCCGAAAAAGGTAAGAAAGCATTTTTTCGAGTACCCTGTCATTTTTGCTGGGTATTGTTCTCGACGTTTTGTTTGCCGACATGCAACGCTGGCTGGTTTCTTTCCCTCCCCCGAGACTCTTGAGAACCCCACTTTTTATTTCCCTTTTCGTGTCACAGAAGCAGAATCGAATCTATACACTATAGCTGCT
This sequence comes from Lepidurus apus apus, assembly GCA_022832285.1. Classification (NCBI taxonomy): domain Eukaryota; kingdom Metazoa; phylum Arthropoda; class Branchiopoda; order Notostraca; family Triopsidae; genus Lepidurus; species Lepidurus apus. Next base: position 35,347 of record JAGJRO010000092.1, read on the forward strand.
GGCAAAAAGAAAGAGTATTAAGAGGGGTTGGACCTAGGAAAAGCCGGCCTTGCCGTGTGCGAAGATGAGTTGTAGTCCCGTGGAATTGCGCGCTTTCTGGTTTCCGAAAAGTCTATATTCCGGGATTGATCGAAGCAAAGCTATTGTCGAGGGATGCAAATATGCGTTGGCCATTGTGTAATCCGAATGAATAGGGAGAGTTAATAATAAAAAAGAGGGAAAGAATGTTGTATGGGAACAGCACTATTGGCTATGCAGATGCTGGCTTTGGGCCTGGCACATGGCACACACTCATCGCGTCATTTTCCCTTCGCTAAGCGAAGCAGGGTTGTAGTACTGCTCTATCTTTTGATCGTTGATCTCACTCAGAAATCTCAAAGAGCAGGCTAGAAGCATCCTCCAAGACTGATGATGGTGAAAATCTGAGTCGCTCCTTCCCACACTGACGTCACGGTTCGATACAAGGCTTATGCTAGCTACTTATACGTTGCTACCGAAGGCGAAATCCAGTATTTCTACAGAAATTACTTGTACAGTTCAATTGGGTTTATTCGTTATTAAATTCCTTGCTGCTATTCTAGAGTAAAACGGAAATGTATTTTATTTTTCTGACGTTTAATATTAATTTAGAAACTCATTTAGAAACATTTAGAAATTTGACATTAAATAAATATGAACTTATTAGCACCTACACTCCGTGTACCTGTGCGACAACGAGCTTAGCTCAGACCGATTGAACTTAATTTTAAAAAATTCATTTAGAAGCGTAATTATTGTCTATTGTAGTATCCGAATGCGACAATGACACCCATAAAAGCTTCCCTAGCAATGGTGGGAAGGCTCAAAATATATATGTATAGCTCAAATGGCCCATGGGTTGCTTTATCATGCCTCAGAATCCACTTGGAAAGTCTGGTACTATAGTAAAAAAAATAAAATAAAAAAAGACATTCCTTTATATGCATAAAAGGCTGACGCGCACAAAGGCTGTAAGGTTTCATCTGTATTCTTTTGCTGGACTGTTTTTTCTCCACTGTGGTCGTCGTCATCGTTCTTAAAGCTTTTTAAATATAAAAAAGAGATTTAGAAGGCAACGCTCCATTAGCCCTAAGCCGTTTAATTAAGTTGGCCGTTAATTTCTTTTTTCATCTCCGAGTTTCCTCTTTTGCGCTGTGCCAATTACTCAAGTTTGACACTTGAGAAGACTGCAACTGTGGCGTGGTGGCCGAGTCGTTATAGAGCAAATTCCAGTTAAGACGAAGAAACTACTCTTTATCAGCCTCGGGTGAGATTGCTATTTGTGACTTGTGGAAAATTGGGGGATGGAAGGATTAGCTGGTTTACTGTACTTGTACTGCTTAGTTTTGGAATTTGTACAGGTTTTACTAAATCAAACCTTGAGATAGCAGCAGCAACGAAAACAAATTCCTGACAGTTTGCAATGCAAATCAATCAACTAAAGTGCATTTGCTGCAACGTAAGAAAAATTTCCAGTATTTCAGTTTGTGGAAAAACGCTCTGCGCTCTAGTTGTAAAGCTACGAGCTTGATTTGTGTTACAAGTCAAGAAAGAATCCAGATAGCTTAAACTTCTGCTGGAGTTTCGCAGTTACACAATTCCTTAGATTTTGCCCAAACTTGTTCGGTTAAAAAACTCCTTTTGCTTCTTCTTATAAGTCTTAGCACGCGGTGTCTATGCGCTTATTTGTCAGTATGAAGGCGCGACAGCAAGTCTTTGAGAAACATCGGTTTGTCTTCATTACGGTGTTGATCAAGTTCGCTGCCCGCACAAGCTTCAGCGAGATCTTGACGTGCCTGGCATTATTAGCCCGTGTTCCTCTTCGGCGTCGGCATGGAACAACACTGGGTATGGAACCACGACCAAGCTAAAGCCTCATCGTGTTCTGTTTCAAGCATTCCGAGCTCCAAATCTTCTTCTCTCCATCTCTCTTTCGCGTTGGTTGGGAGAAAACGGGCGGAGAGCGCAGACTCTTCTGCGTGCCGCATCCACATGCACACATAGCCAATATTACTCCACTCACACATAACACGTCTCTACAGTAGACAATGAAGGGACCCCGAGCTGCTGAGCTCGTCGATTTCAGTCCGCGCCGAGAATTGGCCTCGCTAGCATTGTTGTATCTAACTTGTCCTCCCCTTTATTGCCCTTATTGTTAAACATATAAACGAGGTTGCTACTTTGGGTAGCATTCACATAGGATCAAAGTTTGTATTTCTAGAACACTTAAATTTAAAGTTCTGTGAAGAAAGTGATAAGAAGAAAGCCGAAGTGATTAAAGTTATCCGTTTGGATGTAACAAACGGCCAGTGGTTAATCCTGGCAAACGAAAATAGTTACGATAGGGTCTATCGTGTATTCTTATCAGCCATGTAATTATCAGAAGTAACCCCACACGGAGCAGATTAGATTTTTGTTTCTTTTTTCTACATTATAACACTCCAGGATTAGATCTTGTTATTATTATCTGGGAACTTTTGCAATGACAATGCAACACCGTGGGGTATCCTAATTGCGCGTCTGCGTCGCTAACGGTTACATTCCCGATGCGAAGGGACTGCTCTATGTTAATTACGGGAGTCGGGAGAAAGTGTATAAAAGTGTATTTCTTCACCTGTTTGAAGTCGAGAGCCTGCTGCTGCTGCTTGCCAGCGCTGTAATACTAAGCAGAACCAACCAGCGAACGTGGTAACGGGTGTACACACGGTGTTGAGTTAATTTGTTTAGTTCCTGTAAAAACAAATTGTGAGTCAGAATTACACCCAGCAAGTCGACGCGAACAGCAGAGAGAAAGAGCGAGAGAGAGAACCGCCTCAAAAAAAAAAAAACTTGTGTTTATCAGCCCAACCAAAAAGGGTATCGTGTTGTTATCTGTCGTCACGCTGAAAGCAGTGCGCTTCTTTTCAACAGGGCTGTGAATTAAATCCAAGGCGCCAAAAAAAGGAGAGGAACAAGCAAAAAAATTAAGCCCAACAGTTCAAGTCAGACGCCGGATTTAGCGCTCTCCTTCGTCACCAACGCTTCAAAGCTACCCCTTTTTATATTTATAATGCAACACCCGTGGATCTTGCCATGGATGCCCTTAGGTGCTTCTTTACATTTGGGAATGCCCTTAGGAGGTTTGGCCATACCCTGCGGCTTGTCACCCTCTGCTGCCGCGGGCTATGTCACCGCGCCTCACGGCTCGACCCAGGCGTCGTATCACCTGGTACCGACGCTTCATGGGGTACCCACGCTGGTACCTCATGCTCTACCCAGGCACAGCACCCGACCCAAGGTAACCAAACAAGCTTTTAACAAGCTCTAACTTCGGGCTTGCTTTCTCATCAGTCAAAACGTGTTCTGAGTGAACTATGAGCACTACTGGTACCTGCGGGTATTACCCCGGTGTCCTTCTTTGCCTTGAGCTTCCATGGGTAAACTTTTGTTGTTGGACATTATGCAATACTTTTTTGCCTTTTTGAACCCATTTAAAAAATTGACAAAAAGAAAGAATATTGCCGAGAAAGTTTGTAGACGAGTATGCAAATAAGGTATTGGGGTTGGGTGTATACCGCACCTTGATTTGCAAATTAACCGAACCCTTTATAGTGTTTAAACGCGTTTAGTCATTGTTTGATCAAATGACTGCGTTTTTCCTTTCGCTTCATGTTTGAAGTTTACGGGGGAAGGAAAAGAAGAGAAAGAAGTCAAGTTGGGAAGGTAAACGATGGTAAACAATGGAGGCTGGCAGAGTAAGTAAGACGACAAGTTGGAAAGTCAACAAGGACTGCCGGGAAGGCTATTCACACACGCATCTTTTCGTTTGGTTAGTCTGTTCATTGTTCACGGTTCGTGGCTGCTGACTGACGGAGCGGATTCGGTAAATTCAACTGTTGAGCCGCACTTCTTGGCTCCGTTCCGAAGAAAAAGCTTGCCTGATTTTGACGGTTTATTTTTTCCCCCAGTTTTTTTTACACAACTTGTTTTTCGTTGGTTTCACGCAGAGTTGGCACAAAATTCAGTGTTCAAATAATGCGTTTATTAGGACTGTTTTGAAGGGCTAATTGAGAATTTCCGAGCAGAGATGGGAGAGCGGAGGGAATGGGGGAATGGGCTTTATGTTTCGGGGCTATTGGACACGTCTAGCAAATATTAAAGCTATATGGAAGAGGAAAGAAAGGGAATACGGACGGAAGGATGCTGGCTATATACTGGCTCCCTAACGAGCCGCCCAAATGCCATTGTTACTCCTCTTCACTTCAGACATATAGAATCGTGTAACCAGCTCCGTGCCTTCGAAGCAGTCCAACTGCGTGGGCTAACGATCGCCTGTAATGCTAATCTACGTAAAGTAACATAGTCCCTAACGGTAATGGAATTTTGCTTTTGCTGACGATTTTGGAAGCAGCAGTAGAACGTTGTGCTCCATGTAGTGGGACAATTCCTGCTTGATTAATGATACATTTCATTTTAAAACTTATTAAACGAATTATAATTACAGTAGACGCCACTTATTGTGATCACTGGTTATCAGTCAGACGCTTTATGGAATAAAATTTTAAAGGACCGATTCAAAGTGATAAAATTCATAGCATTTTAGTCGGTTATTAGAATCACACTTGCGGATGAAAGAATCTTCACAATAAAGTAACGAAACTACAGTAGTGATTGCTACATGGACGTTGCATATTGACCAACGACATTTGCTTTTACGTGGTTTTGACCAATCCTGTCATTACCAGCCTACTACTACGCTAAGGGGGAAATCCCTTCTAAACTCCCCAGTCAATTAAATGAGCAGGTTATTCAATTGAATGACCAGTTCTTTTAATTGATTGGGAAAATTAGAAGGGATATCGTGTTGAGAACCCTACCTAAGCGTAGGAGTAGGCTTCAAAGGCGCAGTGTGAGTTGTGTTTTAGACGTGTGGTTATGGAAAAATGGCGACGAACAAGAAAAGAGTCGATTTAAGTGTAAATGAGTTAAATTTAAAAGATTTGACACAAATGGAAGCGGTCGTTAGTTAGGAATTCCTCAATCATCTCTATCAAAATTGTTGAAAAGTCGTTACGAAATAAATAGTAGTGGGTGTAGTGAATCTAGAATAAAGGAAACGTGTGGGAAACTGTCAAAAAGTAGACGATGCTTTGTTTGGTTTAAAGAAGCCAGTTCGTTTCACGCGCCGATTAATCGTAGCGTTCTATTGCATGTTTCCGATGTTCGGTTATTAGAACCTCCGCTTAATAGAATCAGTATTAACTTGACAAACTTGATCACAATAAGCGGCATCTACTGCACTTCCAAATTTATTTAACGCGTAGAATAAAGTGCTGCTCAGGTAAGCACGAAAACATGACAGTGCACTGATCTTGGTATAAACTTTTATGTTTACCAGTAACTTGGATTTATTAGGAAGATTTAAAAATAATGTTTCCTTTTTTCAGGGTTTAGCGCTTTCTGTTCGGGGTATTTTCTAAAGTTTTTTGTTTTGTTCTTGCTCGATAGAAATCTGCTTCGCAAAGTGCTGACTACGCGCTAGCAATACTTAATACTTTTTTCCTTGCTCGAGCTTTTGTCTGCTCGGCAGGATTGCTGAAGTTCAATGTGCGAGTGCAGGGAATTGTACTTCTTTTAAGATGTTCGATGTTTAGAGTCTTGTGCCCAGGATCAGCGCGAAAAGCAAAGCTCAAGTCGTTTATCTACATAATGGAGTTTAATCTGGGGTTTCTCTTTGTTTCTGACAGGTGACGGAAATGGGCGCGGCCGCGGGCCTTATCTCAGAGGGCGCTGGGACTCCTAGTGAAAAGCGAAAAGCGGAGGAAGGAGACGTCTCCAAGGAAGTTAAAAGGGTAAAAAAAAAGAGAAAGAACGAAAACGTAAAACTAGAAACTCACACTTTAACATGGAAGAGACAATCCATGGAACTGTAAACTCTCTGAAGCTCGCCGGATGTCCCTCATTTGCATAGAAGCCAAAAGTTTGAAATAGCACGTTGATATGCATATCCTTTCTCGTTCTAGAATGTCTCACAAATTTGGCTTGTATTTTTTTTCTATTTCATTTGGGGGCTTTAGGCGAAAATTGAGACGAGAGCGTTGAAAGCTAAACGACCCGGATTCACAGAGGAACGCTACAACGAAACAGAGTACTACATCGATAACGGTACGTGAGATAAACTACGTCATTTTCATTTATTGTTGGTTTTGCTATTACGTACCCAAGTACCGGTTGGGCCTTGGGTCGTTTCGGAGAAAGTTGGTTAGGTCGTAAACCCTCATTTGCCCCCTCAGGCAGCTCGCGCCATGGTCGATCCTTCCTTTTTTCTTCCCACGACTTGTCGCACGACGCGGGCTAAAAAATGAAGGCTTTATATGTGTTATAATTCCACAAAGTCTTTTTTTTTAAGGGGTTTAAGGGACCTGTCGCGTTCAGCTTTAGATCTCTTTGCCCCCTGCAGTGACGTCAGCATATTCTATTTTTCATTCCCCTTTTTTCGTAATGGTACGCTAACATTGGTACCGCTATAGGGACAGGCTTATTTTTAGCTCAGTTTCCTTCTTATGTAAGAAGAAAAAGTCTCCGGACCTCGGAACCGGAGATTTATTTTAGGTTTCGCCTATCAAGCGTTTCGTTTAGCTATAATAAATTAAGTCAGATAAAAGGTGGTAACTTAAAATCATAAAAAATATATATAATGGCAAGCTTAGAAGCTTGATTTTAGATAAAAAAAAAAGTTTTGGCCGAAGTTGTAAACTAGTTTAAAAGATACGACTAGTAATAAAACTTACTAACGTATGATACTAGAATTTCAGAATTTGGAACTTTAAAGGCTTTAAAAGTCGTAATGTTTCATTGTTACGGAAGTTTTGATTTTTTATTGATATTTTATTGCTGGCCAATAGAATTTTACTTCAAGCAGTAGAGTTTGCCGTAATGGCCCTAACACATGCACGAATTATATGAAGTAATTTGGAATGCAAGTAACTTTGTTTCACGTGTGCGAGAAGAAAAATCAAAAAACTTTATATGCTGGCGGGGTTCGTACGAGTAGCTAGGATTTATGGCAGGTTGTTTGGAATTCTTTTGTCTAGGTAAGAATGGTGACAGACCATGTTTTGTACCAAGTCCCCGGCTTTCGTTGATTACCTATGCTAATCAGATGGTTCCCGACTTTTCTCATGCAACGAGTGGTAGGAATAGCCAAACGGTTCCTTGGGCCATGGGCGGCCCACATCGAGATAATGTCACTGAGGGGGGAAAAGAAAAGAATGGGAAGCAGTTTCAACATTCTCTACTTTTTTTAACGACTTCTGGCGTTGAAAGGGACGTGAAAGACGCCTTAGACTTTGCCAAGTCAGTTTAGCAGAAATTATACGGACTAGTACTACTGGACGTGGATAGTACTAGAGTATTGTGTCCCAATTCAAAGGAGGTTTGGGTGGGTCAACTGCGTAAAACATTAACTGGATTCGAGCGGACGGAATCCTTTCATTAGGCTCTAAATTTTGTATTGATTTTAGCTAATAACCGTATTGTTAGTTCTCGCTGGGGATAATACGTATTATTATTATTTTATTATATATTACCGCCCATTTGCAATTGATTTCTCGTCACCCTTTTTTAATTCATCGTGTTTCTTTGTTAATATCTCGTATAAGAAATTTAATAAAGGAAGGAACTTTAGACGGTCTGCTAATCATGAAATCAGACTCCAGAATTGTACCGTTTGGGTTCTCCCCACCACGCATGATGACTTCATGACACGCCATGAAGCTATTTAACAAAGTATGCATATCTTAGATGTAAGGTGATCTCGATTGTTACTAACGTTGGAAATTGGACTCGCGACATTAAACGTTCATACCGTATCGCGCTCAAATTTTGTATTGTGCTCTTTTCAAAGGGCGTTTTGCTTTTTTTCTAAATTCGCGAACCGGTAGTCGTTCGTCGTAATTTATAGGGGGAATATTCCAGCCAATCGCGTTTTATTAGGATTTCCCCTTCAGGCGAGCGATTCTATCCCTCTTTTCCGAATCTCTTTTGGTCAGTAAACCGTTCGTTCCAGACCGGAGGCGCGTTTTAGGGTACTACCGGTTGACAAGTTATGGCACCCACTGCCACGGCAAGCTGCTCTTGGGCATTTTGCCTTGCAGGCTTGGAAAATGGACCCTTGGGCCAAACTTGCGCTTACTATGCAGAAGAAAAAGCGGTCGGACCCTAAAAGTAGCCTCCTACAGCCGTTAATCTTGGGACTTTTTTTTCTTCTTATATCCCCAACTCCCAGTCGTTGCTATGGTGACGTTCTCATGAGAAGGAAGATTATGAATAGAAAGAGTGTGATACACGAGAAACATAGCGTCTTCATTCGTAGGGCTGCTCGCTTGGGGAAGGCTTAGTATGGGGGATACCTAACGCCTTAGGACACACGACATGTACCCCGGTATCACCCACAGCCAATTCCTCCAGGAATGCTTGGAATGCAACGTTGGCCCCTTCAGTTTCTTTTAGGCTTCATAATAGCTTTCCTGCAAGATTGCCTCAGGTCCTATACTCATAATCCTAAAGAGGAATTCAGTCCTGTTAGTATTTCGTGGAATGCCCGGAATGCTGATTTTCCTAAATGTATACAAATTTTGTGACAGAAAAACTACCTTGGCTTGGGTAGGCTGATCCCAAAAGGTACTTTTTGTTTACGTCGTGGATTCACAGAACGTTACCACCTTTCAGAATAGGCAATTCGCAGAACGTCGAACTCCAAGTATGCGATTAGCGAACCGTTTTTGCGTTAATGTTTAGGCCAAGCTCTATTAAAGTTGAAGTCATTTAGCCTTCTACTGTTCCCTTTTGGAATGCTAGACTATTAGCTCGGAATGAAGTGTACTAATTAGTGTATTTTAATAGACCGGGAGTGAGTTTCATGATAATTTATTGACCCTTGCTTGCTTTTTGTCTGGTAAATCGTTTTAATTTTGGAAGACGGGTGCAAAACATTAGTTTTCTTAGAATACTTGGCTCAGGTAAAATGTACCCAAGGGAAAGGTACCCACTGTGGTATCCCTTGTTTTATAGCGGTGTAGGTTTAGTACACGTATCTTGAAGAGGGGACCTTTCCATTATCACTGCGGAAAAACTCGTGCTTGGTGGAGTGAGCTTTTAGGGAATTTTAACGTTCCCCGGAGACGGAATGCGTAACTAGCGGGTACATCTGCCTCTTAAAACCTCTAGCTGCTCCAGGAAAGAATTTACGGCAGATATACTTTGCTGTTTTCTGTTTATAGACTTTTCCTGATGTTCGTACTTTCCCCGCGATGAGGCATTCCGACGAGAAATGGCCCGCGGGCAAGGGCAGCCGCCATGCAAAGCATTCCACCAGGTTTTTACTAGGAGTCCGTGTCCCTAGGGATGTTCAAGCATTCCGAGCGAGCTCCTCCAACTTCCCCATATCAGAGAGAGGCAAAACTTTCCTAACTCCTCCCTTAGGTTCCCCTATCCCCTGCGGGTAAAAGTCTTTCCTCGAGTAGAGTGACGGGTACCGGAATGCCCCTGTCCAAAATGTCCGCACGTGCGGAAGACGCATGGTTTGGGCCAGTGGCAGTGAGGGGTAGGAAAAGGAAAGGGTTCCCAATTCCTGTACCCAAAGTCTTTTGGTGCTGGTTGTAGGAGGTGCAGGAGGAAGACGAAGAAGAGGTGTGTTTTCAAGACAGATGAAGCATATATCCCGTGCATCGATTTTTCATTCCTGGGTGTCGGGACCAGTCGCCGGAGTTCCCTCGCTCTACATAAGACACAGCAACAACGCGAGCTGGAATGACGACAGTAAGAAAAAAAGGAAAACATGAGAGAGAGATTCCGTCAGTTTTCCACCTGTGGCCAAAATTTTTATTCGCCTTACAACCCGCGGTCTATATAGCTTCAGGGCTCATTACTTGGGACAGAGGACACGACAGAGTGGAAGGAGAACACACGACAACAATGGAGGGAAGCCAAGCATAGGACGTCCGCCAAGGGGGTTGAAGGCTGAAGGTCTGAGGACAAGACCCCGGAGTTTTTCAATATCCCTGAGGAGGGAAAAAAGAAGACGTCAGTAACATAACGAAAAAAATAAACAGAAATAAAAGACTGAGCTACGATCATGCCTTGAGTTTGTGTTGTTCTTAGACTTTTTTGGTTCTTTTTCCTTTCCACGGATCGTAACTTCTGTTTCCGTGCTATTTCTTTGGGTATTTTGACGGGTGAACCACAAGAAATACAAGTTGGGTCAGCTTTGGTAATTGAATTTGTGGGGAGAGGGCAGGAGTGTTACTGTTCCAAGCCGGTTGGGTTTCTACTGTTCTTGTTTGTTACTGCTACAGTAAGCTTACGAAATAAGTAGGATGAAAATGTAAACAGTTGGCAGCCATACGCGAAAATTAAAGCTTAGAGATGAGGTAAAACCTCTTGTTTTTTGCTTGAAATACTGTGATTGGAGCTGCACTATTATTTTATTTTGAGGAGATTTCTGTAATTATGTCATGCATTTTGCGATCGAACATAGTGACATCCATGCCGGTTAACTATTGAGGTAAACCATGCGTGACAAAACGCTTGTAGGTCCTTTGCGTAAACACAAACTTGATGAAAGATAAAAATAGTCATTGATAATAAATTATTGTTACACAAAGTGACTCCCTAGTTGGCGAAGCAAAGACGGAGTAACGCTATGAATTCCGATTACGGGCATTGTTGGTTCGATTCCTCTTTTTCCTTCCTTGCGTCATTGCCTAGGCAGACCGTAGTCACGCTAAGATTCCGGCCAAAGCCCGGCAAACCGGTAGCTTAATTCGTTTTCTTTCCAAAGAATATACAAGATTTACAAAAAAAAGTATAAGATTTTTTCTAACATGTGTATTTAGCGTAGTTAAACATTTTTGAAACAACTATATAAGCATACTGTACTATGACCGTAACTGCCAAAAGTACTTCTGTTCTTAAAAACTAAATGCCTGGGGGAGATATTTACAGTTTGCGCTTGGAATACGAGCTGTAGAAGCTTATTCCTAGTTCGAAAGGCCTTAACTTAACCTTAACCTCAGGTTGTCTTTCAGAGTATTGGCAAGTAATAGTTTGCAGTCGTAATTCATTATTATTTTAATGAATTTTCACAATGACTGTGTCTGTTAGGTATAGCATTTGAATAACATAACCTCGTTGATGATGTGCCCTTCCAATTCTGTGCCTACTTTATAACTTTCGGTAGAGTTGACCCATCAACAACTTTCACCCAAAGCCAAGTTGATTAGTAAGTAATAAAACTAGGGGAGGAAGTATGTGGGAAGAGTAATAACCGGAGGCTTATTTATTGGTTCCGTGCTCAGGAAACAAAACAAATCTGTTTTTGCCCGTCCTCGTTCGCGTCGCCCATCCTCTGATTGTATTACGTGACCTAAGGGTGAAAAAGGGGAGACAGCGACTGGTACGGTACCTGTCGTGCACCCAATCCCTTCTCTCCCAAGGTAAAAAAAGACGGAGTGAAATAACAAAGGTCTGTGTGGGTCTAGGTCGTCCTTGGGTCCGACTGGTACTTGCCTCGGGTCGTTTGGGGTGAGGGCTGAAGGAAGGGGTGGGAGTGGCAAGACTCATATGTCGTGGTTCTTGCGATTCGTATTCCCTGTTTACATACCGGCCAAGCACGCAAGCAATCATGTAGTTGGGGATGTTTGAGTATTCTTCCGAGAATATTTTTGTTTGGTTTTTTATGTAGGCAAAAGTAACGCATAGTTTTACGGTTTCCGCATGGAACCAATCCATCGAGTTTATGGGAGGGTGTGGGCGGTGTTGTCCCCCTGAGCATTGTTATGTCCAAGGGGCCGCTACGCTCAGGTTCTTTGCGTAAATCGATGATCAAGGAAACGTGTAACGAACGAGATTTTAGTCGGATTTTTTTTTATGGTACGTACCCTCCACCCGGTCCCAAACGTGGATGGGAAAAAGAAAAGAAGGGCAGAGAGGGGGGCATTTAAATGTTTTGTTAAAAAAATCCTAAAAAGGAAGTGAAACTACATTTGGCGAATCGATAATCATACTAATTTGGATGCTATTGTTGTTCCTTTTTTCGCTTTCTTCGTCACGTAGGGTTACGGAAAGTGCATCCTTATTACTTCACGTTTACGACCTTCACTAAAGGACGTTGGGTAGGCGAGCGCATTTTGGATATTTTTGCAAAGGAGTTTAGGGCTCATCCAGTTGAAGAATACGTAAGTTTTATTATTTACATAAAAAGAAAGTCTTTTTTACGACTCGGTTTCTCGGGAGTTTATAGGAACGATGTATTAAAGCTGGGACTTTGACAGTTAATTACATGCCAGTAGAAGTTGACTATCGCCTGAAGCATAACGATCTACTAGCCAACATTGTTCACAGGTAATCGCTTTTCGTAAATGCAAATCGAGATCTTCCTAGACTTATAAAAGTATCACAGAGAAATCCCTGCAGTATTAGTCACAATGTCTGTGTAAATGTTTTTGCATAATTGTATATCTCGTCGTATGAAAGGACTAAAAGTGTATGTAATGCTTACGTTCAGAATGTTGTGTGTAATGTACTTACGTTTTGCTTTGCTCTAACTTTTTTGGTTAAGCTGAAACGACATCTCAAGATTATTGTTTACTTAGAGTTGTTTACGTTCTAAAGACTCTTATTTACGTTTAGCTTTTGTTTAAATTTAGTTTTGTTTAGCTCTAATTCTGCTATTTATCTATGTACAATATGTCGTGTTTAGGTACATCTGTTGTTTATATTATGATGTCAAACCTACTAGAAACACTTTTGAAAATTTGTTCTCTTGTTTAAAACATATCAGTTGTCAGTTGACCATATTTATGCCAGATAAAAGGCTTTCAGAGCAATTTAGTAAGCTCAAAAGTTTTCTAAAGAGGTTGATTGCTGGAAATGCCTTTCTGACGATTGTTTCAACAATTGACTACATACTTTAGAATGGCCAAAAACTTTTGATTACTACGTAATGGCCTTCAAAGCAATTGAATGGGTTTCGCGTCGGTTATTGTTGGTTTGCCTGCAGTTTTAACTTTACCCTTCAGTTTCGTGTTTAACTTTGGGAAAGACTCGTTTATTTACTTACTTTTTTTCTCTGCTTGATATAGACACGAACGACCTGTGATAGGCGACAGAATCGAGATCGTACATTGCGATGAAGATTTGGTAGTTGTGCACAAGCCGCCTTCCGTGCCGGTAAGCCTCTTTTTTTCAACATTTTATTTCCCTTTTAATTTTTTTTCCAGGGAAGACTTGTGTTTGGTGTTGTGCTTCCGCTGTTTCCAAATCTATAGCAGAATCGATCGTTTTCCACTTTTCACAATCTCTCCCGTGCCTGCTGGTCCCCAGACTCCCCACATCACACGCATCCCCTCGTTTTTCAATGTCGTTTTAAGTCCCAAAAAGTTGCACAGAGAGCCATGGAACTAGGTTATTAACTAGAAAACGGGTTTCCCTATTCTCCAAAACATTCCTTCGGTATTCGTCTCTTCCCCTATTGAATGTTTTAAGTTTAGAGATCTCTTCATCAAATATGAATTCACATAACTTTTCCCCATCTGTTTCTAAAGTTCGGACTCGGGAAGTTTTGTATCAGTGACGTCTTAATCAAGCGACTTCCACTTGCAGGTTCATCCGTGTGGACGGTATCGCCACAACACCGTCGTCTTTATCCTCGCCAAGGAGCACAACTTGCGAAATCTGAGGACAATTCACCGATTGGATCGGTTAACTTCCGGATTGCTGCTCTTTGGGCGGACGCCGAAAAAAGCGCGGGAAATGGAGCAGCAGATTCGGACGCGACAAGTGCTCAAGGAATACGTGTGCCGAGTAGAAGGCCAATTTCCAGAGTAAGATCCCTCTCCTCATTTTCTCTTCGTCATGTTGTATTTTTTCCCATTCTTACAAAAGCCACTCTTCTTTGCGAGGAAAACGAGCCCTGGAATTGTGTTGATCCAGCATTCTAACTCTTTTTTCCCCCATGTTTTTTTTTTTTTTTTTTCTCTTTTTCTTGTTTACTACTATTGCTTCTATCGTTGTATTTTCCATGTTTTTTTTCCCTTGTAGGGAAGAAATAGAAGTGACGGAGCCTATCGAAGTCATTTCCTACAAGATTGGTGTATGCAAAGTCTCACCGAAAGGCAAAGACTGCCGGACCCATTTCAAAAAGTTGACCTATGACGTCACTTGCAATACTTCCATAGTCTTAGCGCGGCCGCATACTGGGCGAATGCACCAAATCCGGGTCCATTTGCAATTCTTGGGTAATTCTAGACATATAGACGCAGTAAAGCCAGAGCTTGGGTTTATGACAGGCTTCTGTGGTTTGCGAGGGTGGGGATTAAAGGGAACTAATGAGATTCATGGACTGGTTTTATAGGTTATCCTATTGTTAATGATCCGCTCTATAACCACGTGGTATTTGGGCCCGAGAAAGGCAAACAGGGCCAGGTGGGCAAATCCGATGACGATTTAATTAAAGACCTCATCAGCATTCACAATGCGGAGAATTGGCTTGGTGGTGATGGAGATGACACCGGAGGAGGCATCGGAAGTGGCGATTTGGGAGCTTTACCATTATTTGACTCTACCAATATGGCGGCCGGAAATGCTACGGTAGCTGCCGGCACGCCACCTGCGACAGACACTGTGAATCAAAAAGAAGTAGAAGCTGTCCCAACGGAACAGAAAGAGGAAAATGGAAGTAATGAAGTGATTGATCCGCATTGTTTCGAATGTAGAGTTAAATTTCGTGACCCTCGGCCTGAAGATCTTATGATGTACCTTCATGCGTGGCGTTATCAGGTACGTTTCGTTCATTTGTTATTCACTCAAGTTTATAACTTGATAGGATCGCTCTTAGCTTGCAATTCATGTCAGCTTTTGCCTTTTTCCTGACCTGCATTGATTTTTAGAAAAAACGGTTGTGTTTTTATATTCTGAGTGTTTCAGTAGAATTAGTTTGTATTAGTTTAATGACTGGGAGTGTATTTTTCTTCGCTACCATTTGCTGCTGTGCTATAGGGCCCGAATTGGTCGTTTGAAACCAAACTCCCGGCCTGGGCGGGGCAAGATTGGAGCCATCCTCCGCCTGCGACCTTTGCCAATGCCATTGCCAGTACTTCCCCTCCCACTTCCACTTCCACTACGACGCGTTGATGGATGGGTGATAGTTTGAAACTTAAAATTCTTGGATTAATTTGGACCTAAACGAATCCAAAGTTTTTGGATGCGCGAGCGGACACAATTTGGTGGGCAAAAGAACATGTTTAAGTTTCCTTCGCCATCTAGTGCTCGTTTTTCGCATTGTATTTCCTGTATTGTCTGTTTCCACTTCTTGAAATCTCCAAATTTAATCCTTTAAAAAAGAGAAAACCAGCATTCACAAAACCGTATTGCACTTCCCCACCATGACCTCTGTGCCTTGTTTTTTCGCCACGCCCCCTGCAACCAACCCAAACTCCCTTTATTTCCCTACCTTTCAAAACCCCACCAAACATATCCGTTTTATATGCCACTCACACACCACACCATATCCTTTCCTTCTGTTACTCACTTAAAATAAGTGACCGTAACCATTCTTCTCTATGGTTTTCTTTGGTTCTCTGCCACCCATTAAAAAAGGGTTTAAAAAATCCCAATTGTCGCACGGATGCAAATTCAACTTGTTATGCAAGTTACGGAAATGATACAATGGTAATGTTAGAAAACTTGGAATTTTTATTGGTTGTTAAACAATTGCCCGTTTTGGTGAACTATGAACATAAAACTGCATTAGAATGTTGAAAGCACAGAACAAGGAATATAAGAAAAATGCAAGCCCTTTTAGCATTTCATCTTTTCCAGACATTGGAACGTGGATAAAAGATATTTTCAAAGTGAATCTGAGAAAAGACCATGCGACCAAGAGCTGCTACGAGTTAATCGGCGAGCACTACGAGGCACTGAGGAAGTGAGCGTAGCTACGTCATTCTCAAATTGCAATTTCCCGGGTTGGAACACGCATCCGGAGTCACCCGACGCGGAAGAGTTAGCTGAATTGTTGGTCGAGCGTGGGAAACTCAGAACGACGTCCTTCAAGCCTTGGTCCTCCATTTTCACATCTTCCAGGCTGAAACGCAAGGCCGGAATTCTATACAAAATAATGATAATTTGTTTTAAACTCTTTATCCAAGTGTCTTAATGGAGAAAAATTACGTTTGGAGTAGTGCCACGCTTCCAGTCTTGCATAGCTCGCCCTCATTTGTTGGCTCATTCATGGTTACGCAAATTCCATATTCTTTGCAGCTGTGCACGCGAACGTCTTTCCACTCGCAAAGAGCGCTTTCGTCCATCTGTACAGATAAATGATTAGAGATGAATTATAACAAGTCTCACTGATTATCCTGACATCTCTTCATTAAAAATGAATTCTTAGGAAGAATAATTTTCGGTTACCTCCAGGCCAATAACACACGAAGTAATGGTTGACTTGTTCATGTATAATTCCGCTTCATCACGTATGGTCACTCCAGCGGCTAAGTGGCGGAGAAGGATGTCATCCATCTGTACGTTTCCACCCAAAGCGACTAATCCTTTGCCTTGGTATGCACCATTGGGCTTTGTGAGCTCTTGCCCTGCCAAAACGCAATTCCGGAGATTCAAAGTACCTCGGGCCATTAAAATGCCCATATCAGGACACGATAACGTCACGTTCTCAACAAAGAGCGGCAGACCTCCTTGGTATGGCAAAAGGACATCGTTGTTGTCGCAGTAAATCACCACATCTTCACGACTTGTACCCAAACCTATTCTCAAGCCATACTAGATGAATTTTAAACGAAGTTTCGAAAGATTTTACCTTGAATTCTGCCTCCATATTCTAAGCCACCCAAGTTCTGCAATTCGTGACGACCAGGAGCCAGAAAGACCGTATCTCCCGCACAAGTACACTCGAACGCTTCAGTAACGGATCCATAACATCTTAAATAAGCAATCGGAGTATTAAATTATGATTAAAAATTCAAGGACAAACTTTCATGCAAAGATTATATCAAAAGATTATTGAGAATTACTTGACTTGGAGATTAGGCGGTAACACAGCTTCAACTTTGTCTAAATTCTGACGAAGTTGATCCAAAGATCCTCCAAGCCAGACGAGGAAAGCCTCCGGGACATCCCTATTGCGACTATTAACCCGCTTTTCAATTCGGTGGCGATAAAGGAGTACACTACGACCAAAAATTTTTTTTCTACGGTTTTAGTTAAAGGTTTGACTACCGTAAAGTTGGGTCTAATAAGAGTTTAATCTCGTTCCTCTGCTTCTCCAAGTCCAAATTGAGTTGCATGAGTTGCAAAGCTTCTACTTCAGTTAGTTCGCGATCGGAGTCACTTGTTCCCAAGGAATTCTCCACCTGATTAAGCTTTTCGCGCGTTTCACGCCCTTCTTTAATTAGCTGCTTATATCTGGCGGCTAAGGTAGGCGTCACAGCTCCGCGTTGCAAATCATAAAACCTATAGATAAAAAAGAAACCGTAAGTATAAATAGCTTGACTAATCAGCGCTTTGGGACTGACATGCGAATGCGAGTTTCCAAATGCGTGCTAACCCAGTCTTCAGCAAAATCGTCCTCATCCCACGGTAGCCAAATATGCTCATAAAAAAACCTGGAGGGATACCAAGAGCTATAAATCTTAGTACGGTACGAAAACGCTGTTAATTATATACCTTAATTTTTGGAGGGCAAGATGAGTAATTTCTATTAAAATAGCTGGGTTCTCTTGGTCTGTAATAGGATAAAGCTCAATCAAAGAAGTATTTTCAGTAGAGCCAGGTTGTGTTGTGACAAGGGCTTGGTGTTCATCATAATCCACATAATCTACTTCAACAATGCTACAATTTCCGCCTTTCGCTTTCCAGACGGCTTGCCAGCCAGCAGGTTCCACTGTTACTTCCAGGAACGTACTCCAAAGTTCCTTTACCTTTTCAGCGATTACTGGAGTAGAATCTGAGCTCAGAATGTTGGACATGTCTTGGTAAAGTTCAGTGGGAGGTTTGGAACCAGGGTAGGTTATGGGCAAAGTCTCCACTCCCAGTATCGAAGGTAAATCGGTGACCGGATCAACGTCCATTGCAGCCTATGAACACAAATAAGTGTTACTTACAATAAAATAAAGTTTCGGGTATTATAATACCATTATAAGTTGCAAAAAACCACGGATCTCAAAACTTGTCTTGTCTTAAGTACGCCGCGGAAGCACTAAATTGTACTTATTGCCGCGTGTGTCCAGGTTTTGTTTTTCCTTGAGTTTTATTAATTTTACCAATGCTTAGGGTATCTCAATTCAACTTAAAGCGAAGGTTCAGCTGTTTCCAAACGTTTTAAATTCAAAGTGCCGAACGCAACCGCCCATTAGGTATTGCTAAACGGCGAATCAGGATTAAAATTAGTTATGATGCGAACTGCGAGTAGCCTCTTCATGAAGATTTTCTTTTTGTTACCTTAATCTGCTACAGTTTTTATATAATATAGCTTATAATATTTTATCTGTTAGCATTCTTAACATTTTTTGAAAAATAGTTACATGGACTCGAAACGCCCTTAACGTTGATTTCATAAATTGAACTTTATTTAAGCAGCTGCTGCCATCTAAGGCAATTTTCTGAAACTACAAAGTGGTGTCCAAAAGCTACGTGCGATGTTTTGATGATGTTTTGGTATTCCAGACGCGGCAAACAAATATTAAAATGCTTTGTGACAAAAGCTTAGAGCTTATACGGGAATTAGATCGTGTCAAAGATAACCTTCCTCCGTTTAACGTAAGTTACCACTTCAATCAGCCGCATTGTCGTATTTAATTTAATTGATTAGGAGGAAGTAGCCCGACAAGTGCTGGAAGAAATGCGCGCGCTTTTCGAGCAAAACCAACGCGACGTGTAAGTCCCAATTTTCTCCTGTTTCCCAAGTCCTATACTTTTAGCCTTTTGGTTCTCGTTATAAAATAGTAATGCTGCCGTAGCTGGCGAAGCCAATTTAATTAACGCAGTACAAGTCAGACACGCAGCTTTAGAACGGAACAAGCGCTGTCTTTTGGCCTATCTGTAAGAAATTTACACGAACACATAAGAAACAGAAAAACTAAAAAGTCTCCTCAGTTATAATCGGTTGCAAAGAATCCGAGACTTGCGGTGGCACTTTGGCAGCATCTTACCTCCTGACATTAAAAGTTCCATGTGTGTCCCAGAATCCCATTGGTTTGGGAGGTATAGCAAAGCCTTAGCAAACTATATGAAGGCTGTGAGCGAGGATCACGCTTTGGACCTGACTCAGTATGTCAAGCCGCCGAAACATCTCTACTTGGAAGTAAAAATAACGTTTTCATGTCACTCGTAAATTTCCCCCACTGAACATTCTGTTTCGTGTAAAAAAAGGTTCGAGTACTGCAGGATTACGGCGAGTTGGAAACCGAAGATGGGGATAGTGTGGTTTTAAAGCTACATAGCATACATTTCTTACCCCGCTCCCAATGCGAGCCTCTCATTCGTCAAGGCATTCTTGAACATGTGGAATCTTAACGGCCTTATCTAACGAAGCATGTCATTTATCCACATCATTCCTTTTCGTGCATCCATACATTTCACATAACAACCTATTCGTAAACTTTCCTAAGAAAAAATACAATAATAAAAAATACGTCGAAATATAAATATTCGTAAACTTTTCTAAGAAAAAATACAATAATAAAAAGTACACCGAAATACAAATAGGAAATTTCAAAAACTGTAAAAATGTGAACATTTTTGCTGATCATGAGTTTTTCTGACAGTTACTGTATAAAAGCAAGTTCAAGCTTAGCTTTCAACGCGAAAAAGACTCGAAAGGTTTTCGTTATTAAAATCAGTAGCCTCCATCCAGACCAGATGGTCAGTCTTCACTTGAGGGCTGAGCGAACGGAACTTTAAGCAGTAAAGCTGCTAATACTGGGTGAGATTTTCAACACCTGACCAAACGTATGGGTCGTATACCTCGGCTTTATGAGACATGTTTGCATAACAGCTTATGTGAGCTAACCCAAACTGCTCTTTTTAGAAGTGTCTTTTGGGACCGTTTTTTTCTCAACACGGTTCAGCGTACTGCCGTAATAACAATGGTTAACAATCACTAAAAATGAGGAGAATAATTTCTTGGAATTTTTTTCTCAACGTTTTTAAGTTGGGAAATTTAGCGTGAAACAGTTAAGTTGAGACTGAGGTTTTTATTGTCTTCACTAATGAGGCAAGGCGTGTCGAAGACTGACATGTCACCAACAATGCAACTTTGCGCAGTTAGGGTTTAAGCCCATGTGGTTTCCATTCGTCTCAAAACCCAACACAAAGAACTTTTGCATAAACGAAATACCGAACCTTGATTAACGATGATCCCATATACCTGACGCTAACAAAGCTGAACCCAGAACTTTTCAAAGCAGCGGAAAAACCCATTTCGACCCCTTTGTTTAACGAAACTGGATTCTTTCTCCCTCGCAGTAGCGCCGTTTTTCCATTACCCCACCAAAACCTCAAAAGCAACCATAGTTAATAGATAACCATCGCTAAACTTGGCGGCACACATAACGTTGTCAATTTCGGTCACATCTGTGGTTTGTGTTCCCCGCTTAAAAGATATTGTGTCTAGATATCTATATCCAATCCTTCATAGTTGAATCTCTCCAGAAGTGAGCTATAGTAGTATTAATTAAGGAACTATAACGCTTCTAAGGTTAACAAAAAGACGAATAATTGCAATTTTGCCGCAACTTAATTTCAACGTGGGATGCGTAAGCCCACGATTTTGGAAGTGGAAAACGAATAGCAAGATGATTACGATGAAATAATAAGCATAGAGATTTAAAGGAGAGTAGGTCTATCTTTTTTGGCCACCCTGGGGTTAAAAACGTGACTTTGCATTGGAGGCTCGAAATTGGGGCGAATCTGTTGTGGGGCTAATTGCGGGAGGGTCGCAAGGACCACTGTTGCCAGAATTTAGGGTTTTGGACGACGCTGGTGTGTACAGGCGTCGGGGCGCTAACCCCCACTTGACACCTTGGAATAGTGTGAAGCACGATTCCCTTACATTTTCAAGTGTCCAATAGCCCAAATCAGGAGTTGGGTTCTTCCCGTAATTGGGCCGTCTCCCTGCACTTGGTGCGCGCTAGGTTAGCTTGCGTAATGAGCCAAATTTGACGCTCTTAAAACGTGGAAATCTTGACATCCTTCAAGTGTGTCGTGAAAATGCTTAAAAAGGGGTCGAAAAGCTTTGTCGCTAAAAGACATCCACATTGGAAAGCTTACTGAGTAGACAATGAATATGCGTTGATCCCGTCGAGACTTTTCAAAAGTAAATTGAGATATTATTATTACATTAGATATTATTCGTGGACTAAATTACAGCGGCATTTTTAAGTTTGTAAAACTTAACTGTACAATTTGCGTTATGTACACTAAAATCCAACGTTGAAAAGGATTGTGAAAGTGTGCTCAATCTGAAAATCAAATGTAAAAGTGTATGTTAGGATTTCTGTTAGTTGTAAATTGTATATTCTGTAAAGTTGTACAACTCTCCAAAACTGCAATTTGAGCTGTAAGCGGCATGTTTTTCAAGCATGAGTGCTGATAGAAAAGTGCGAGAGGGGTTCTAGGTCTTGTTGGCGCCAAAATGACATCGTAAATTGGGAAGTTTAATTGAAAGTTGACAATTGAAGTACAGATCTTGTGACAGGCGTAAAAAAGTGTAGATCCCTGCAGACTCCCTAAAGGCAATATGCTTAAAAGCTTTTGCACATGCCCGGGTCGGATTTTTGTAAAGTGTTAAATGTAGAAAAAAACAAGCCTAAATTTATGGTTTCCGTAACACATACGGTGCATCTATACACAACAGCGCAAGGGTTGCGTTGAATTGACGATTGTCAAAGTTGCTCTTGGAAACGGAGGGGTGAGTCTCTCTCTCCCTTCAGTATATTTAGCCCCACCGCTATAAAGCATCTCTTGTGCTTGTCCCTTTAACTCACATGTGCCCAAAGAGGGTAGTATAACATTGAAAAGAGGGGGTGCATCTTTTTAATTTGATCTTTTTTGTCAACCATAGCTAAAGTAAAAAGCGCCATAGGGTGTCTACTTACCCTTCGCTTTTCAAACTTTCAATTCGGTAAAATGGAAGATTTGAAAGTTCTACAAATCCCCAAACAAGGAGAGATCAAGAGCATTAGGCGAATTGTTGTAACCTGTCCTGTTTGACATGCTTGAGCGGTTCAAAAGTCAACCCTTACACCATATATTTATACGTAAAAAAAAACGAAACTGTAAATAGCGTACGCTACGTAACGCTTCAGCTCGTAAATGCGTATTTTCATCGGAATCGGAAATTACTTGTATAATAAATTAAATAAATGTAATGAAATAAAATAGTAAATGTAATAAAATAATTAAAGTAAAATATTTACAAAAAATTATTTGTTTAATAAAATGGATATCACAGATCTTTGAGTTTAATTAGTGATTTTTGTCGCAAGATATGTCAGTATCATTCATCACTATTACTAAATTATATATCGTAGAATATATGTACTTTAAGCACGTTTAGCTTGTGTTTCGACAGACGAAGCATAGTACTGTTTCACAACGTTAATTCAGTTTGACATTGCGGTTTTAACTTAAATTGGGTTATTTCTATAAAAATTATTTTTGTATTAGCCTCGATTAAGTGTAGAACCACAAGAGACAATGAAGTGAGATTAATGACCAATTAATGGGCACCAGATGGTGACGTTATGGACCTCAAAGGTGCCTCTATAGATATCTTACGGTTGACGGACGACTTGAATGAAAGGTTACTGAGTCCCCTTCAACTTTGCTGGCATCAAAGGTGTCAAACCGTAGTGGGAGGGTTCCAATTCAGCATATAAGTGTATATATAACACACCTGCCCGGAGTTTTGATGTTTGAAAAGCGTAATGTTTTGAAACTGGAAACTGCGTAGCGTAAGTCATGCTTGATAACCATTACCATTATCCCCAATTAATTGCATCCGACCTGACAAGCGGAAGGGGAGGGGTGGAAGAAGAAGAAGAGGCGCGTGGCAGCCTTACCACGTTAATATAGAACCAATAATGGACACCCAAATCCTTCCATGTGACCAGGGGAAAGTAACAACCTTTGGTTACTTGGGCCACTTTTGTTACACTTTGGTATGAAGATGGGCCAATTCCAATTCCCAAGGGTCACGTGGTGCTGTAAAGGTCAGAGATTTATTTACACTTCACCTGTCGCTATTGAAGGGGAAGATGAGAGGGTTTCCACACGTTTACAAGAGGCCTAATTGAATTTCTAATTAAGGTTTCGGGGGTATTGACAGATTTATGAAAATGACCACTGTAGTCTTGAAAGTACACTTCTGACTATAGAGGAGTGGGTTATACAGTCATTTCAGAGGAAAGATAATCTGTTCCCAATGATTAGATGGCATTATTGGATTCTTGTTCTTCGGTAAATTGGTTTTGAGGGTTACATTTAGCGGCTTGGTCAGAGATTATCAGCTTCATTAACCAACCCAACTTGTTGTGTGACATAAAACATGATGTGCTCTTATCTGTTCCTTAGATTGCGTCGAGTATTAGGGCTGATTTTTAAAGTTACTTTCTTAAGGCTCCCGTGTAGGCCTACTTTAGCTCGGTATGTATTTAGCGTGGGGAATTTCGGAACAATATTTTGAGAAAACCAGTACATTTCATTTCAAAATTCTTTGAAAGTAATCTTGAGCTTGCTAACCGGTAAAGGCGAAAGATTTATCCGCTTGTTGAAGGGAAGCCAGAGTTAACCGGTAGTGCACAACTAAAGCACATTTTTTTTCTGTTGAGTAATAAATTATCAATTTGCAAATGAAGTTTGCAACAGTGAAAAATACCTTACCTAAAAATGAGTCCTTTGGTTGTGCACTACACTATAGCTGCTAAAAAGAAAAATTATGTTGTGGTTTGCTCTCAAATCTGACAAGCCGTTTTCAAGAAATCTTGTTCCGAAAGTTTGACGACTTGATCTGGGATATTGTGCTGCTACAACAAATTGTTATAAAAAGTTGCACTTTTCAGAACCAAAACATGCATAGAAGAAGCTCTGCCGGCAACTAGTTGTATATTTCTCTTTTCACTTTCTTACGAAAGGCTTTTGCAAAACTTAACACGTGCTCTGGATTTAATGACAAACATAAATGAACAGTGAATTTTTTTCAGCTAATGGAGTGAAAGAAAGTGCATGTTTTAACGATTCTCACCAACAAAAGTTGTTGGGAATCACCTAACCTAAGCTAACCTAAACCAAACCTAATTCATTTCCAATCCGACTACCAATTTTCAACTCGAGTGACACCTGTTTGTCATTCTTTCTTCGGGGAACGTTTTTGCAACAATATGGCACACATAGTGTCATTGTGACCTCCGGGTTTTAAAACCGGATAACCTGTTGGCAAAACCATCACAAACATCAGTGCCATCTGTGACAGTCTCGCGTCAATAGGCTAAGGTATATCGGATCCTTAAGTCTGGAGAAATTCGAAAAATATTGCACAAGAGATGCGAACATTGAACTTTTTCAGACAGTGAAAACTCAGAAGAAAGAAAATGAGCGACACTTCCTTATCTTGTTCACAATGTCAATGCGAACAAATATTATCGGGCCGTCGTCTGAACGATTGAAAGGTTTTCTCTCAGGTTAAAACTCTTTCGTAACTTTATCAAAGTTATTGTGTAATTCTAGAGATTACGTCTAATATTTTTCTATGAGATATATTCTTTTTCTTCATCTATTAGATAAGAGATGTATGTTTATAGATAAGCGTTACTAGCGTAAGTATGGTGTGCTTCAGAGTTTTCTGAATGTATTAGAGAGAGAGCTTCCTTTTAAAAGAAACGTCGTTGTGGATTTAAAAGAATGGGAAGAAAGCATGCAAATGAGGTTTGTTTGAAGCCACCCGCCGCGTTGTGTAGTAGTGCTCTTCATTCCCGGGGCTCAATTGGATTATCTTTATACACACGCACGGATTTGCATACGGATTAAAACTATTGCCTTTAGCTTTCCGTGCTTGTTTTATACACGAACTGTCAGGACTCATTTGAATCCATGGCGTAATAAAGTTTGCGTATTATCCAAAGTCTTTTGGGGCGGCTCTTGTTTGGCCAAGGCTCGTTAGCGCAGCTCGACATGATGTGAGATTGTTTCGCGTGTTGGTTGTGTGCGACTTGTATGCAAATGAGGAGCCCCATTAGCATACAGAGAGCGCAGGTTTTCTTGGCAACGCGATTAACTAACTGCATGGCACAGCTTATTGGAGATGCATAAGTCTCCTCCAAACGAGATTGCTATTATCTAAACCCCATATGCACTTTCTATTTCCCTCAAGAGTTGGATACCGGTTACATTGTTCAACCATAGAGATCTATTTAGCTGTAAAAGGCGTTTTAAAACGAAAATGCAGCGAGTAGGAAAATTTAAAGTTAGAGTGGCAATTCAGACTCTCTTTTGAAGTTTGAGGTTTTCAGGCTCCAAAGGGGATTGAAAAGACAAGGAGAAGCACTTGGCAGTTGAAATGAGGCGAAAGGGTTGGGGGAGAGGGAGAAATGATGACTCGTTGTGGGAAAGGTTGGAACCGTCAAGCACTGCACCACAACATTACCCAGCTCATTTGCATACTGGCAGTGGCGTTGTTAATTGCCGGCCTTTGCATGCTAATGACCTGTGACAACAGTGATGGACGGCCACACTCCAACTTGCGGCTTCCTATCCCCCACGTTGTCATTTCTGGCTTCATTTTCCAACTCCCCAGTCGACCACAAACTTTGCAATGCATCCTTTTACGATCATTGTTATTGGTCACTTTTCCCATACAGACGCATACATGCAAATCTTAGACTTTGGGATTTAGTCTAAGAGTTATGCGATCTTCAAAGAGTACTTAGGGATTAACGGATTTACATAGTCTTACGCTTATGAACTAATTACAGTGAAAGTTTTGATTTATAAGTAAGATGTATAAATCATTCCAAATTTTAAACCGTTTAGTTTCCAAACACTATCTGTTTCTAATTTTAACGATATGAAAAAGACATGCAAAATATTCTAAAAAAAGAAGAAAATAAGCAATGTAAATAAAGAACGCCCCTAACGTCCAGTGTAGAGTAATTTTAGGACGAGACAAGCAATGAAGGTTCTTAAAATTATATTCTTTTTGTGAACTTTATATGTTAAATAGGAAATGTCTGAAAAATCTAGACACCTTTGTACTTGAAGTTTGATGTACTGTGTACAGATAACTTCTGATTTTTTGTTTGTTTAATAGTTTAACACGCATTGTCTGAAAATGTTGCAAAGTTCCTGTAAACGTTTTATAGTCACGTGGCTGTGACGTCAAGAGCGTGGGTCTTGCACAACCCCCGCCCCACCAGGAGTCGCCATATTTCTCCCTTGTGTCCTGTGGTGAACGCGTGGCGTTAGTTTTGTCTTTGACAATTTGGGTGTTTTGAAACCACTAGACAATGGCTGGAAAGTCCCTCAACAAACCGAATAATTACTGTGGAGCAAATCGCTTGAATGATTCATTAGGATTACAAAAGTGCTTACATGTTTTTCTCCCTGTGTTTGGAAAGGACTTTGATCTTAACGTGCAATAATAACCTCAAGTATTTCTTAAAGTGAAAATTGAATTCGTAAGAAAATTAAGAGCCTTAAATATGTGCACGAATGCTGGTGTGATAGTGACGATTGGTATATGCACTGAAACTCCACTTAGATAAGTCTGCCTCCTTTTCAATTCTAGATACATACATAGTTTTTTAAAAGTCAGTTATCTTCAACGGTTAGTTTTGAAATGGTCCAAGTACCCGATTGAAAGTACCTGATTTGGTTGATAATGATTGAAAGATAATGGTTGAAAGTACTTGATTTGGCAAGCAAAATAAGTTCCAACTTGAAAGCAAAAGAAAGTTAAAGCACGCAGGTGTGTGAATAAAGTAACCTGATTTTGCTTATCATGCGTTCTTAACTTGCGGATCCTTAACAGAATGGATTACCGAGTCAACCTTAAGGACTTTTGGGTCGACTTTTAAGTCCGTTAAACGGTAGAAATACTAAATTACGGAACCATTGTAGTCTGAAGCGAGATATTGGGTTAGCGTGACTAGGCAGAAAAAATCATTGGGTCAGTTTTGGTCAACAAGGGAATCGAACCGGCTGATTCCATTAGCTTTGAGAGGGGATTCTGAAGATCTCGTTAGGTTTAGGACACGCCTACACCTTTTGCTCTCGAGGATTAATGATAGCTTCTATTGCTGGTCATCACAGGACTTTCATCTTCCATCAAGCGAAAACTTGACGCTTTTGTATATATTCTCTCTTGTACGCCCTCTAAAAATCGAAGATAAGGATGAGAATGAGGGTGTAAATGATCAAACGTCTGTTTTACTATTGGGGGTAAGTCCTGTCGTTCAAACAGGCACAGCATCATTACCAAGATGATGCTATACGCACGGCTATACGCGTAAGCTCCTCCCCCTCTGACTAGGTTCACGAGGACAATAGGCATAGAAAAGCGTCTGTCGCATCCCTTGGATGCTGCAGTCGACAGTCAGAGTCGCTCTCCACAACTTTGAAAGCGTAGTTTTGGTTACACGGCGAGCACAATGTGCTCTTTACTCTTGCTAACCGGTGCGGTGCCCTTACTGGACTACGACAATGGGTTCTCATTGCCAGACGATAACAATAATGTGGTGAACTTGGCCCATTCGCATACTTCACCATATTCACCCGTACGGATTTCGTCAAATCAACAGTTACGAACAGAGTACGCGCTCCGGAACCGCTACCTTAAATCTAGTCTTCAAGATACTGCCGTGACTGATGAACGAACCCAGAATCTGCTGAATCAGTGGACCAGTTTGGCCGATGAGATTGAGCTCCATGAAACAAGTTCTTCACGAGAATTGGAGTCAGAATTGGAAGTTCCCGAAGAGAACGTATGGAAACGAACTGGGAGGGAATTGCGCCAGATTGCTGATACTTTCGCCGGTTCTCACCCAAACAATCATCTTCGTCATCGTAATCACGATTTGGATGCAGATTTTTGGGGAATTTCTTTCCGGGCGATTTCTTCGATTGTCTGGACTTACCTTTGGAGTGCGGTCTGGAGGATGTGGAGGAGAATGTGTTGGCATTGAAACTTCAGATTGCAGGACGAGGATATGGTTCGTTGCGAACAATACTGCCCAAACTTGTCTTTCAAACCGGAAAAAGTTGCGCTACTGCTTTGGATCCTTGCGTTTGTTTTATTTCCAAGTTTTGATTGTGTGAGCGTTTCGTATCATTTGCCTGATTTAACGGCTAGTCAACTTTATTTTGGTTTAATATTTTGGTTTCTTTAGTAGGAGCTTCAGTGAGCTTAAAGTCAATTGATTAGTTTTTATAAAGATAAAAAAACTTGACCAAAACCTTAGCTGGGTGTATATCAAGTCATCGAGGCTACCCGTCAGTCTTTCATAACTTTTGTACATGCGGAGTGTTTATAGCCAGAATGAGTTCATTTTTTATTGTGTGAAATGTTTTTGCTTCATCCCAAAGATTTAAACTTGACTGTAATGCAAGTAAATATTATTGTCCTTATTGCGAAATTGACCAATAAAAATACAAATTTTCGAAATTCACGCAAATGGTTGCCTTTTTGTATTCATTGTTGCAAATACCAAGTCTGGACAGTTGCAATAGTCTTAAGGCAGTGGAACGGTTTTCAGTGTTGTCATAAACTTATAGAAGGACCTTGTTTCGGACTAGTTTGTATATTTAAGGATAATGGTGAGTTTTAACGACAATTGACAACTCAATTTGGGATGGTTCATTAACTATTTCAGAATTCAGAGCAGCAATTCTAGTTATATTCTTGTTCAATTTAGTTCATATAAGTACATCATGGAGCCAAAGTATGCGCCGTGCTGGATTGTTTAAAAAGACGTTATTGAATGGACGCGTAGAAGATCACAGGCTTCTTTTGGAATAATTGACGAACCTTTGCTTTTGACGTTAAGGTCTCCTGGGGATACTTGCTAGCAACAATTTTTTTAAAGCGCTCAAGACGCCAAGTTTCGAAAGAATGCGATCAAATATGATTTTAAGTGGGTTTCGCAACAAGAGGCAATCAAACGTAGACATAAAGGAAATCTCCTGGAAATCGGTTGTCAGAATTTTTTAAATCTTCGTCTTGACAAAACGTTATAAACTTATAAAAAATGTATGTTACATAATTTATTCGACAATATTACAATAAACATTTGATTCTTTGTACGGCGTATAATTTTTCAGCTCGGCTTTAAGTTATACTTTTCTTTTAAGGTTGGTTAGACATAAGGGGAGTGATTTGATAGCTTGTGGTATATATACTGGTGGTAAGTGTCGTTGTATATAACGATATTTATTCTATCCACCCTTTTTCTGGTATCGTGAATGGTTCAATCACCGTTGTTGAACTCATTTGCTGGTCTTCCTCTGGAGCGGGCAATGAAGGTTTGGATGGGAAGCAGAAACCAAGAAGGAAAAGTATCATTTCCAGGATCGTAATTATACTAGCACCCATGAAAAAGCCAAAATTCCCGCCAACTTCGCCTACGTAAAACGAAAAAAAAATTATCCGTAAGAAATTCACTGAATTCCTTAAGAGTAAACTATGAAGGTAACAAACAATACACAGTTTCACGTGATTGATAATTATGTTGTTACCTAGCCATTTGAGCCAAGTGTATGGGTAGTTGGTAAGACAGTTGTAGTAGAAGCTCGGGAAGAAGAAGTTTAACATCAAGTACCTGCTACAACACGTTACTTACTTGGTGCATATTATATAGTACTTCAGATGTCTTTTAAATAGATGTTTCAAAGTGTAAAATAATATGGAAGAGCAAAGCTTGTTTTTAAAGTGGGCTTTTTAAAACAAGAAACTGATAGATTTAAAAGTTTAAAAAACCTAAATTCCTTGAAATAATGTCACAATTCAGAGAAATGGCTGATTGAAAGTAAGGAAATATTACGAAATTACTCGCTGTGGGTGTCTGTCAGGTTTTCTTTAAGGAATCCGGCACTCGTAGTTAGTTTGTACGTGTATGTCTTACAATTCTTTATGCACTCTACAATAGTGACGCAAGTAAGGGAACTGTGTTTCTAAGGAACATTGTGAATCATCGTTTATTACGTACCTGCTCCACCCGTTCGCATAAACGAGGTAAAAGTGTCGTTTACATCGCTTACTATACTTTCTATTACTTGCCAAGGTTCGCACAAAGGATACTGACCATCTGTTGAAAAGATACGTAAAAGATATTATAACATCTGTAACAACAAAAAGTGTGCATATTTATCTTATCTTCGACTTTTTATAGTTATCTTACCTTTGGAAGCCAGAGAAACGAGGGAACAGTTGCTGTTACTTTGTAAATATTTTTGATGTTTATCACTTTGGCAACGTTGCGAACTGTAGCCGTCATAGTTGGGTACAAACGGCAAGTACCGACTATCGTTTTCGTCGGCACAGTTGTAAGGAGCTAGCATGTTATCTTTGAGATTAGTATTATCGAACTGAAAAAATTCCGTTAATCAATGTGAACGAAATAATTGAATTTGGGTGATTTTACCGAATCCTTGGAAATCATATTTAAAACGCCGGCTTTTTTGGGAGCGAATACTCCTGCCGTCTCCATTGCTGTGGTGATAGGCACGGTATCGTGGTTAATAGCATATACGATACCAGCTGTCATCACAAAAGACGGTTTTATAATTTTCGGATCAAAATCTGTGCCCCATAAAATAGTTGGAAAACGTATGTTACTGGAATTATTGGAAACGTACGGTAACTTTTTTTAAAACCTAATTTTGAAAAGCTGTTTACCAATAATTTGCGACGCTTCGTAAGATCGAATGTAAACTACGAATCCGTAGTTCCGAGATTCGTAGCCCTGGACGATTTTGTCGGGAATGGTGCTGATGCAACTTCCAAATGAAGTGAACATAGTAAGGTTAGTGAAAAACTCGGCGCAGCAGCGTTCGCTCGACCACGTTTGGTTTTCCTTTTCGCAGCTAGCGATAATATCTTTGCACGTGAGCAAGATTTTTTTCAGCAAAGAGTACATAGTAAGGTTATTGTTGGCCAGAAAGTTGTGGAACTTGGTCTTCAGTTCCGCGTTTCGTTCGGTACTGTTGTACAACGCATGTGACATGACATGTCGAGATGTGGATATTAGCAAGTACGACGCCAGTTCGTTATCCATATTCAGTTCTGCAGAATTATTACGAGATGTCTTATTTTTTATTCCTTGGAGTTCGAGTGCATCGTGATGAAAAATTAATTGATAGGATATCACTAACATGATTTAGGATTATGATTACAAAATAGCTGTATGGTATGAAAGCGTTACAGATTTCTTTAAAGATAAGAAAACATTATATAATACATTTAAAACTCTATGGTGAGAATGTTAAAGATGCCATAGAACGTTTCCGGTTTTGTTTTAAATAGTGTTGAGAAATGTATTGAATCCAAGTAGTTACTTACTTACCTGATAGGCGATCGACTTTGAAGAACTTCTGGTCACAAATGTGAATTTGAGGTAAACGCATGCCACTTTCAACGTAAATCTCAGTGATCTCACTTGTCATTGACTTATTGGCCAAGGCAGTAACACTGTTTTGAAACTGGTATATAACCAACACGGACGTGATTAGCAAAGCTAGCACGTAAATGGCACGAATAGCGAAGGCTTTGTTATAGTTTATCACATGGGTAAAACCGTGGCCCGACGTTTCCCGGCAAAACGTAACACAGCTATCTTTCATCACGCTGGAACAACAACGGGGTTTCATTCTTGAATCTTGAAGCAAAACCTTTTCTTACAATCGCTTCGGTTGACTCTACTACGACTACGTCTCAAACTAAAGTGGGGGTTCTAACTTTCGGTTAGAATCTTTAAAGCCTGTTAACCTTTGAAACACAAGGTTTCTTTTCTAACTCTAAGTAAGGGCGTTGACTTTTCGTCTGTCCTGAGCTATAATGGGGTGCAATTGACAAAAGTCAAAAGATGACATTCGTTAAGATGTATTCTGTTCCATGACCAATTAGTGCTTAATAAAATTTGCAATAGAGCAATTAAAGAAGTAGTTTTTCACGCCAAAACTTCTCAGAGATATCAAGATTGTGTTTTTTCATTGCTATCTTGTTTTTGTCATGTGCTTTTCGAGTTTTTTAAGGGTTTTTCTTGAGTCTTAGAAAACCTACACAGTGTTAAAGCACGAAAAAAGCGAGCAAGAAAAATTAGCAATTCAATTATGGTCAACAAACTGACGCCCATAAGAAGACCCATGTAGCCACCCACTTGACCTAAACGAGAACAAGACAGTGAATCAATCATATTAACCATGCAAATCAAATCAATTTGTAATCCGACATCAATAACGTGGATTTCACCTAACACAATTAAATGAGAAAGAACTGTGTTCAGTATCACTTTACTTTATTAATAAAAGTATAGTCATGTGAAAATGCTTACCTAAGAATCCGATTAAGGTTTGTGGGCGGATTTTGTTACTATCGTAAGAAAACTTGGCGTAATGGAAACTTAGAACTGCTATACCGTCACTTTCAGGTTGGCGAAGTAAAATCGAGTTTGGTGTAATACTGTATTCATTTACGAGGCAAGTTTTAGGGCACTCGTTATCTAGTTATTGATTTAATTATATTTTTAAATATTGGTTTCAGAATTTTTCAAAAAAGATTCAAATAATTACTTGCAATTCCCTTGTTAAACAAGGAAAGTGACGATAGGTTTCGTAAGGCTTTCAAGTACTGCATAGGAGAACATGCAGGCAACAGTGAGTCTTTGAAAAAAAGATCGTATTCTAAATAAATAGTTTTGGAGATGCAGGGAAACGTTTACTTGCTGCAGGGAAAAGCGTAGTAGAGCAATTATATACTTTTTTAATGCGTTTTTCTTGCAATGCTGAAAGGCAAGTGGCTTCGTTGTAATTCGGATAGTCTGGTATATCCGTACTTAAGTTAAACTCATTCCGAATTTTGCAAGTGTACGGAACTTTCATAAATGCTTCTCGCAAACCCGTTATATCAAACTAAAAAGATGTTCAAAACGTACGTTAATCTTTTCTAACATATAAACTTGATCATATTTGATATCTGCTTTTGGGGAGTAAGACCTCTGTCTTTTTTATGACGTTGCTGGTCCATGAAATGAGAGGAGCAAAGATACCGTTTTTCACCAAACTGGGCAAAAGAAACTCCTCGTGATCCGATACAGAGTAAAATATCCCGTCTTTGTTGCCGTAAGTTGCTTTGAGCACGAGAGCACTGCCATTTAAATCTAACATGCTTGGTTAGATTTTTTTATGCATGGGAGTCTTTTTAAAAAATTCTACCGATAGCATGATCTCGGTTAATTCTCATCCGTACAGTAAACCCATCGTCTCTCACTTCGACTTTCTGCAGTGTTGTTTTACCGTGAGTCGTAATACAACTTCCATACATGTTGAGCCAAGTCTTGTCTGCGAAATACGTGTCGCAACAATTTTTAGCCGAGTAGAAGATACTGTTGACAAAACAGCCCTCGACCATATCCAAACATCTAAGAAACGAATTAAAATTCTTTGCAGACTTCTTGTACCGCCTTAGTGGACACATTGATGCACTTTACATACGAATGCAAAATTGCAAATATAGGAAAATATAGTTTAAATTGTGTTAAATGTGGATTAAAATTATAATGTAATACACTTAAACATATACACTTCGTATTTCAAAGTAAGCAATAAGTATGACTTGGGTTTATCTTATTATACAGTACTTACTTGAGACTTGCCAAATTAAGTACTTTTTCCAGAGTCGAATTTAGCTGCTTGATACGTTCTAATAGCGACGTTTCCATTTCTGTGAGTTTACTCTTATCATTCATTAAAGACACACTCAAAGACATGGGTGAAGTTACGGTAAGCAGGTACCAAGATAATGTCTGATCGAATCCCAATTCTTTTAGAAGAAATGACAACACAATTTATATTTATTTTTATTAAGGCAGAATTCATTTAGCTGAAGCACTACTTTTGTATACCTTCCAAGATTGTAGAATTCAGCGCAGTATAATCGCACAAATGGATATCTGGAAAGCGCATTTCTGTTTCTTCCATTTTGACCAACTCGGTGCTCAAGCCAGGGTTGAACAATTGCGTAGTACTCTCTCTCAGAAAGTACAGAATGCTAAAAACGGTTGCAGTGATGAGCACTGTCCAAATGAGTTTACAACCACAGCCTTCTCCCGGATCCGCCAAGCGTGACAAACCGTGGCCACTCGTATTTTCGCAAAACCGAACCATTTCTTCTTTAACAGTTCTGGGGTTGTCAGAAGCTTCAGATTGTTGGGCACCGGTGGCTAGTCTCATATCTGGCAAGTAAACTACTGCATTGTTAGTTATTGGACTAAGCCAAAAACATTGTTTGTTGTAATCTCCCATAGCCGGAATGCAAGTTTTAACTTTCTTTGACACTGATCCTGTAGCGACTAACACCTTTATTGAAGCGACACCACCACACTATTGAAGAGAATTTCCGAAGGTATTGTTGTATAACAAGGACTCTTTCGTGCGTAGGTGGGTTTAGCTTCTGTTCCTTACTGTCTTCTTCAAGCATTCAATTTATTTGTCGGGCCCCTATATATTGTAAGTGACGCTTTGTTGTTGACCATTTGCTTTATGACACGAAGCATTCTGTACTGAGTGTGGGCTGAATAGTGCTCCGTGAAGGCCTTCATTATTTCAACTAATAGAAATCGACATCATGTCATACCTGCAAGAGTTACGCAGAGCCCTTTTTTCTTTTACTTTAGCTTACAAAGACATAGAGGCGCAGCATTTATTTCTATATTTATAAATAGATTTGTGAGGAGTTGCTTCATTGTTCCGTGCACACACTCTTAACGTTAGCCGATCGCTTTCGGACGGCGGCAATGATCATGATCATCCATCATATTAGGTCAGTGGTCGACCATGTCACACTCTACTGCCTCACATTTTTTCTCGACATCCGTCCCTAACCTTTGTAATGTATCTATGCTTGAGTATTTTGTTTGTTATAGTCAAGAAAATAATAATAAAAAAATAGTAAAAAGCAAAAGAAAACTATTCTTTTGGCTTTGGAGAGCATTGTCACCTAGTAAACCTGTATGTGAATTGGTAGAGATTTATGTAACTTCTTTCATCGGCACTTCTCATTCGATTCATGGTCAACGCGCTCTAAGGGTGTTGATGATGTTTCGAATGACTGGATTTTCAGATTATCTGCCGCTTTGCCGAGTCTGATGGATGATTGTTCAACAATAGATACTTTCTTTTGATATGGTGAGAAATGGTTTGTATTTGACTTTTCCCCAAAACAACTATATAGATACGTTCGCTTTCTGCCTTTAGATTTCCAGTTGCTGTTACATAATCCCACAAGTTGCTCTGTTTTGCCCTAAAACTAAATCCTGTACGCAAACCATGTAATTCTTCGTAGTGCTGTCATCCATCATTTGGGTTGACAGTCGGCAGATATCCGATCGCTCGCAGGACAATATCGACAAGACGACAATATCGCCACGCCTCCGCTGCCCCAGCAATTTCTGCACGGGAACAAACTGGGAAAAGAGAATAAGTCCTTTTTCTTTTGGGAAAAAAAGTGATCCATTTCCATGTTTTTCAAGGGAGGTACCCGCTATATACCTCCTATTACAAAACAAAGCTGATTTTCTCGGTTTGTCGGTGTGCGCGTAGGGGGACGCTTTGGGGGAGCCACGTGGCCGCCGTTTCCCGCCCATTCTTCTCACGTGACTGGGCGGTGCCCCTTTCCCCGGACTGTATTCTCGTTAGCAACCCGCCCACCACGTGCGCCACCAGGTTTTCACGAGGGCTAATCACAGGGCTCTCAAAGCTGCAATATGCTTTGCTCGGTTCTTCATGCGAAAACGATTCAACAGATGATGCATTCAAATCTCTGGCTTGGGACAGGGTTTATAATACCTTGTAACGCAGACGTTAGGGGCGGGAAGAGTTCCCATACCTTTTAAAAGCTTTTACTCGTATGTCCACCAGTTTTACCAGCCAAAGTAATGCCAAAGCTATAATCAGGTACACGTGGCCATCTACTGGGCCGTGACAATGCTCTTAATCAAAAATCGTATTGTAAAAACGTTTTCACCCAAAGTGGGAGTAGGAAAAGATGTTTCTAACTTAAACGGGGAGTGTTTCACGTTAACTTTTGAAGTCCTCTAGTGAGGCGGTAAATCCTTTGAGGGTGAATATATGGAACTAGTATCTCTCGTGTGTTTTTACCCCCTTAGGGGGTAAGAAACGGAAAGTTTGGGGGGAAGCTGTTGAATAGGGAAATTGGATAGTATTTTCACGCCTTGACAAATTTGGGAGGGCGAAGGAGGGAAAAATGAGGTCTTTTTTCGAGGGAATTCTTCGAGTAAGCGCAATTGATACAATGGCGGGCAATTGACAGGTCATTTGCATACGTGGATTGGGTGCGAGACAGAGACAAAGTTCAGGAAAAGGGAAAGCAACCGAGTGGACACTAATCCCATCACTCTTTTTTCCCCTTTTTCATCTCCTTTTTTCTCTTTTTTTGGGTGAAAATCCTCTAGTCGGATTGTTGGACTTGACACGTGACAGAGTGCACTATAGTATAATGCGTTCAGCAGACTTTGTAGACAACTTTGGGACAGCAGCCTTAAGAAACGTGGACAAGGGTCATCTGGGCAGTTGCAACTGACCTGATTTGACCATTAAAGGATGAAAACGAGAAACCCCCCTTTTCGTTAAGCCGCTGGGCTCACTTGCATCACTTGGAAGGCCTGATAAGAGATACTTTGTAATGAAGACATTTATCCTTGTGAGTCCCCAAATCAGATCACACACTGCTCGCTAAGCTCTTTTGCTTTCGGAAGAAATGAAAGAGAAACGGGAGGAAGAGAAAAAGATGCTGCTAATGTGGGGCCAAGAATGAAGGAATCAAACGTCGTTAATCATGGATAAGAGTATTTCCAGTGTCGTTTGCGTGATGACAGGGGCGGTCCGAGAAAAATTGCGTTCCGTTCTAGAGACAATGGGTTTATCATTGCGTGCAGCTGGTAGCGACGCTCCCGCTCCGGGTCCCGGTTACGTTGTTGTGCTATTAATGGCTCCCGTTTGCACTGTGACAACCCGCTTTATCAAAGACATTAGCTTCATTGAGCAAGAGCAACAGCATAATTCGCTGGGGCCCCTGGATCTTTCTTTTCGAAACTTTAATTCAGTGTTAATTTTTTTATTTCGCCCATGAGAATTCTTCTTGGTTTGTGATAATTGAACGCGGTATTAAAATGGTTTACAGTGACAAATTTCTTTTGATTACAAACGTTAAAACGGTGTGATTTTTCTTTACCATTTTTCCCTTTTCATTTTAAACTTCCATGTTTAAATAATGGATTTTATAGGATAACAATAATGTTTCGGAATAATTAAAAAAAAAATTTAAATGCCTTACGTTTTGTTTCGTAGGTGAGATTTTTACTACTTTATTTAACTTAATTTAAAATGTAGACCTTTACTTCATTTTTAGAAAGGAATGATATATTTACTGTGTCAGTAGTGTAGAAAAAGAGTTTGTGTATAGAGGAAGCAATCTGTTTGTAATGGAGTCTGTGATGGCTATTGTCGAGGTCCATAAAAAGTTAAGAATTCGAATATAAGGCAGGGGGATATAGGGTGAAACGGTGAAACGAAACGGGGGTAGTTTTTATAGTTGCGCCGGATAGAATAAAAGAGTCCACAAGAAGGAGTGAATTTTTATGGCGGGAAGCGTATTGCATTTAACGCCATAAAAAAGGGAAGTCAGGTGCTAATTTAACATGGTATGGAGCGTGGCTGGAATTTTTCAATTCGGGTCCAATGCAATTTTAAGCGCTCTTTTGCCACGGCTACACTCTCTGCCTTGATTTGGTGCCTTTTTTCCCTATGCTACTCTCTGCTGTCTGTTTGCTCGTGTTTAGATATGCTGAACAAGCGCATTCGCTTTATTCTGTTTCTAGTCGGGTCTTATAATGCCACCCGACCCCTCTCTGTCGAGAAGAATGACTCCAGTCTAGCGTGTACATACACATACATCGCTACAATCTGTTTTTTCTTTTTTTGTTATTTTTTTTCTTCTTCTTTTTTGGCCCCCTTTTCCTAACTTTTTGACCAAAAAAGTCAGATGACCTGTCAAGCGCGCCTACGGATTAATCTGTAACAGACCGACGTCCACACCGACTCCGTCAACTTGTCAACGTCTTCTTACAGATCCCCTTGTTCGCTTAAATTCTTCCCAATCTTGTTAAAACGGATAGGATATATAGCAAAGTCGGAACTCCAAAGAGTCAGTTGCAGCATCCTCCAAATCTTGGTCCACTAGGAATCTGAATTCATTACAATTATCTCATTCGCGAGAGGTTAAACTTCCAAAGCCCATACAGGACCCTGCTGTGTGTGAGTCATATGATATAATCGGGTGTCCGCCGTATACCCGAAAACAAAGATGGATGATTGGGCTGTAGGGATCAGCGTGGGTGGAGATGGTAAAACCTAACCGAGAGAGAGAGTTTTTGTATGCTAAAGCTAAACTTGACGCCGCGTCGTTGAAGAGCGTAGTGTTACAATTGTATTGTCAGCTTACAAATCGAATTTTTTTGGGGAAAAAAGGAGAAAAAAGTTAGCTTTTCAATAGACGGTCCCAAAAGGGCAGCCAAACGTGGAATCTGAGCTGATTCTAATGGTCCTCTCCCTGCTTCTCGCTCTGCGTAGACAATTGTATGTACCCAAACGGGGTGGGGCGGGTGGGCTGGAAGAGGGTGATCACGGACGCCATAAGTTATTGTATTTTTCTAAAGTGAGACAATTGACGGACATTATGCAAACGTCGTTAGTCATCGGGAGCTCTATACCGAGGGTGGTTTTTTTCTTTTTCGTAGGTAAAAATGGTCTAACTGCTTCAGGTTTCCTGTTTCCTTAATGCAGTGGGTTTCCGTTTTCATGGGCCACTGGGTTTGATTTGTGTGGTTCGTTATAATTCTCCAAAGGAGCCTCTGTGACACATTAATATTTTTAGTATTTGCAAAATATGTTAAGCGAGATATAAGATTTCAAACGTCTGTGAAATATTTAACTTCAAAAAGTGCCGTAGTTACGTAATTTGGTCACGCGTGGGTCATGTCTGAACTGTGTTTTTTAGTTCTTATGTAAAAGGTTTTGTTTTACGTCTAACAGCTAATAAGTTTTAGTGCAAATGTAAGATATTAAGACGGGATTGACTGCAAAATGTATTCATATCAGTACCATCGATCACAAAAAAATAATCCGTATTAGTTTGTTGACAAGCACTTTGTGCTAATTGGTGACTTTTTTATGCTAAGCCCAATGACTCCCTCCGGATGCGATACATATGCGTCAGTTTGATGGTTAGAAAGGGGTAATATACAGTATAGCGATAAGTTTCGTGTTGAAAAGACAAATATCGATCATCACCTGTCTTTAGTCAATGACTGTTATTGGGTTTGTCTTATTGGGGTGCGTAATAGCCACATGACTTTAACCCTTCTTTCTCGGTTGTTTGGGAGACTGTATATTAGGGTAAAGGGGTGACTGACCACCTGCTGTTGACGAGATCACATGTCGGTCACGGAACACGTGGCATGAGGTCACTTCCAGGATCATGTAGGGTCAGTCGGGAGTATTTTTAACAAACTTTATTACTATAGTTGTAAATAAGAGTAACCCTATCCTACCCTTGTTTTACATTTCACCCTCGACATTGCATTTGAACAGTCTAAAAGTATAAAACCCGAAACTGTCAATCGCTTTGTTGGATTAAAGAACTTTTCACCCCAACTTCGACAGCTGGCCACGTGACTTGTGAGTTTTTTGAGGAGGGGAACTTTAAAGTTTGCTCTTCGGCCTTGCGACGTGTAAGGTCAAACGTACTAACAACGAAATGACCACACACATGTCCATCTGATCCAAGTTTGACCCTAAAGTGGACCTATAACCGCGTTCAATTGAGCAGTGGTCACTCTAAGGGTGGTTAAAGGGTTATATTGGTTTTCCGCCAAGAGGGGGTGAGCGATGACCAAATAGATACAATAATGAACAACACATATACAGTATAGCCACCCTAGGAAAGTCAATTGGGCATGGAGCCAGGGAGAAGAATTGTTATTATCATTTGCATGGTGATGCTTTTACCCTTTTCACCTTCACGTTGTCATAGTAATTAATTAAAGTTTCGAGCGGCGCCCGTCTGGCGCTCACCTTTTGCGCAGATTATTGCAATTAAGAGAGCAAAAGTTGCAAAGGAAAGTTTTTTAAAGGGCACGAGTGATTAACGTGTGACTGACTTCTTCAAAGTGGGGTAATGAATGTATGTGTGGGGCTTAATGTGTCACGCATGTGAAGAGAATAATAAAGCAAGGTGCAGATGACTGCGGGATGAGTCTCTCGTCTCTTCCCGAAGCTAAAAGTTTGGCCATCTGTCCATGTGTACTCGAGCATGTGTGAGGATGGTGTCACGGTTAGTAAAAGCCCAGAAAACTTCCCCCTTGTCATGCATATATGTAGCATTCATAGTATGACCATGCAAACCCTTGTGGGGATCTTGTGTTTCCAAAAAGGGCTTGTCACGCCCCCTTTTGTGTTCACTTTTGTGTCGATTAAAGCGAATTAAATGTGAGAGTCCACACACGTGGGTCCCATAAACCTACGCCAACAATGACACAACAATCATCAATTAAAACAGAAAATAATCACACAGTATCACAACTCATTCTTGCCCGTCTCTGTAAGTGTGTTCCTTTAAAAACTCATTGTTGGCCATATATAGTTGTTGAGCAATTTTGAATTCATAACTTAACGCAAATCACTGGTTACCAGTTTTAGCAAAATTTTTCGTTATTGACAACGAGTTAGTCGTATCGCTTTCCACCCAAAATAGGGTAAAGCTGTCTTTTTTATCGAAAGGGAGTTAAGTAGTATTTCGAGAGACGTATTTTAGGAAACGAGAGGATTGTGTATGCGTAGTAGATTTATCGGGAAGGAAACGACACAACCTGTGCTGTAATCCTCGGGGGAGTCCGGGAGGAGGAGGGGGGATTGAAAGTCGTGTTTACTGTAGTGAGAGCTGCGAGATTAATGAATGGCAGGCAGAAGATCAAACAGGTTTGCATGCAGTGTCATCCTTCATGCATAAAACTGCATTTATCTCTCTAGTCCCCGTTATTTTCATTCTCTCGATATGTGTATTTAATTTGGGGACAGCGTATAAGATTGGAAAGATGTAGGGGATGTCTAACTGTGTACAAAGCTTTTAGACACACAAAACACCACACTGTCTTGTTAGAGAAATTGTCAATTTTTTTGCCTTTTTCTGTCGAGTCTGTTATTCCAAATCCACATAAATATCCGAGTAAAGAAAAATACAGTAAACCTCGAATTGCGGGTAACTTGGTTTGCGAGTGTTTCGCAAGACGAGCAAAGATGTTGAACAAATTTTGACTCGATATACGAACTGTCTTGATATACGAGCAGTAGGCTATACGCTTTATATTACGCTGTAGGCTGTGCACTGTATCACACGTACAGTGCACCACCCAAATATGTCTGTGGCAGTGCGAGCGATGAATCTGTTTAACGACAATGCAATGTCACATTTCCGCAAGATCATCAAAAAAGAGGCAAAATCAAGTATCATTGGATAGGTTCCATGTTAAAGTCGCACAATAATTAATAAATTCGATTACTTTATGCGAGTATTAATCATTGTTATATTGAAAAATTTTCGGTTTTGGAACGAAATATCTGACTTTCCATTGTTTCTTATGAGGAAATTCGCTTTGATATACGAGTGCTTTGAATTGTGAGCACGTTTCCGGAACGAATACGCTCGCATACCGAGGTTTTACTGTACTTGGATTTTCCATGCTTTCAAGCACATCAATTCGCCTTGTACTATTTAGGTTGGCGTTTCTATTCGCGCATCTCATTGTTGCGGTGTTTAGAATAATGCTAGTCGGCATTCGCATTCAAAAGACAGCGGGCACGATAATTTATCCTTTTCTATATCTAATTTGTCTAAAAACATATATCAAAACACTTCACAATCACATTCTACGCAAACAAATGTAAGAAAAACATCAAACCGGAAAATTCGGAAAATCTTTGTGTTAACAAAGACAAGCCAAACACCGAATGCGTGTTAACGCTGTCCAAAAACACATTATATAAAACTCCTTGGTATCGTGCTAGTATTTTCCGAGTTTCTAGACTCAGTAACTTATTAAATAACGATAAGTCATTGCTGGGTTAAGTAACATGGATCGTGTTGTGGCTTTGATTGACATGGACTGCTTCTACGTACAAGTGGAAGAACGAGAAACCCCAGAGAATAAAGGGAAACCTGCTGTCGTTTGCCAGTACAAAACATTCAGGGGAGGAGGGTAAGAGCAAATTCTCAGAAGTGCTAAAAATAACAAAAATACAATTATTCCCTTTTGATTAGGATTATTGCGGTAAATTACGAAGCTCGGGCAAAAGGAGTGGGTCGAAACATGAGAGGAGATGATGCCAAGGAAAAATGCCCTGAAATCATCATTTACCGTGTCCCCGAACAACGGGGCAAAGCTGATCTCACAAGGTAATTGATTTTTTTCTTAGATCTGACCTATAATAATCCCAACATTTACTCTACAAAATTTTTTATTAGGTATCGCAACGCTGGGAAAGAGGTAATAGACGTCTTATGCCAATTCGGTGGATGTGTAGAACGAGCCAGTGTCGATGAAGCTTACATTGACCTCACGGAAATAGTTAGCGATCAGTTAAGCAAGCTTAAGGAATCACCTGTGACAGCTGAAGATCTACATTCAACGTATATTGTTGGCTTGGACAGGAATAAAGACAACGCCGAGGAACGAGAGAAAGGTAATTTTGTGTACTTTTTAAGTTCAATGGGTCTTTAATGACGTCGTTTTGTCTTTTAGTATTACAAAATTGGCTCGAGAATCTTAACGAGATGAACGACGATGATTTACGGCTCACTCTCGGTGCCGTAATTGTGGAGAAGATGCGAGCTGCTGTGGAAGCCCAAACCCAGTTCCGGTGCTCCGCTGGAATTGCACATAATAAGGTGAAAAACTCTTTTAAATGTTCTTTTCTTAATTAACAGTTAAGAATTAACAACTGGTATTTTTTAAAGATGTTGGCGAAGTTGGCCTGTGGTGTTAACAAACCTAATAAACAAACGGTGTTGCCGATGAGTGCTGTGGCCGAGTTCTTCAAAACGATGCCCTTAAAGAAAGTGCGGAATTTAGGCGGGAAATTAGGATTATCCTTGCGGAATGAATTGGGCTGTGAAACTATGGGTGACTTGGCGGCAATTCCCTTGCAAACGCTTCAACAACATTCTGACAAAAAGACGGCGTAAATGGAATCAATCCGCACCGGGTCGAAGTACTCTAACGACTAATATTTGTTTATCCTAGTTCCTGGTTGTTTGATTATGCGCAGGGATTCGATTACGAGCTTGTCAGCGCAAGACGTTTGCCCAAGTCGATCGCGTGTAACAAGAATTTTCCGGGGCGGGAGGCTTTGGATACGCGCGACAAAGTGGCTTTTTGGCTCAGTCAACTTGCAGAAGAGGTTTCCGAGAGATTGATAGCTGATAAAGAAGAGGTAAACCTGTTTTTTTTTTGCATTTCGCTAATAAGGGCTTTAGACGTCTCGAAATTTAAATAGCACGTAGTTTCTCGTTTCTTCGCGTTTCTCGTTACTTCGTTTACTTCGCGTTTCTCGTAGGAAAGTATTGAGTGGTTTGCTAATTTAATACTGCAATACTTTTTCTGCTTTAAGATACTTTCGTCGTGATTATGTGATTAAAAACATTTATATTTTTCTAGAATAATCGGACCGCCCACTCCTTAACGTTGACTTTCCAACAAGAGTCCGAGAAAAGACCC
Organism: Lepidurus apus apus; assembly: GCA_022832285.1. Classification (NCBI taxonomy): domain Eukaryota; kingdom Metazoa; phylum Arthropoda; class Branchiopoda; order Notostraca; family Triopsidae; genus Lepidurus; species Lepidurus apus. The sequence goes on from JAGJRO010000092.1 coordinate 79,470, forward strand.
TTGTCCTTTTCTCGCGCCGTTCCATTGACGAGTTATGATGCCAACCGATTCGCTAAAGACAGTTTAATGGTTCTGTTGAGAGAATGCGGGATTTCTGCTACACAGACGCAGTGGTAATTTATTTTCTTTTATTAAAAAGAGTTGCACTTCAGTACGTTAAACGTCTTTATTTTGGATAGGAGCCCTCCGATTACTGGCATGGGTCTGCAAGCTAGCAAATTTGAGGAAAACGTTTCCTCCAATTTCGGCAAAATTGACAATCTCTTTGCGAAACAGGCGGAACGGAATTTGAATAAGTCTGGTGCTTCCGCTTCCAAAGAAAGCAGCGACGATTCCAGCAGTCATGCAGAAGACGATGAAGAACCAGAATTGGATACAAAATCCAAAGAAAGTCCCAAGCCCAGTTCATTTTCTTTTTTCACGCAGTTCAAAGCAGCTGGATCATTGAAAGCTGCAAGTCATTGTTCCCCTTCATCTTCAACGCACGAAGATCCCCAATTTCGAGCGCCGGGAATGGCGGAAGTAAAAGAGACAGTAGACGTGCATGAAATTTTTCCCAATTTGGATGACGTGGATGAAGAAACGCTGCTGTTATTGCCCAATTCGATCCAGCAAGCTGTCAAACGCGAACTCGTTGCCCACAAAGCTCGTCAGACTGGGAAAGATGCTTTGCGTAACGTAGGAATCGCCAAATTCGCTACCCAAACCGATGCTAAAAATGAGAATTTCTCCGCTTCGGATTCAGAAGATCTCGTAACGTGTGAACAGTGTGAAAAGCGCATCCCAGTGTGGGATTTGCCTGAGCATTCCGACTATCACATGGCTATGGAAATGCAAAAAAGTTTTCGCCAAGAATCTGCCATAAAACGGAAAATAGACTCCAGTTCCAATCCTAAAAGTAATTCCGAGAAAAAAATGCGAACGTTGGACTCGTTTTTTATTCCTAAACAATAGGTAACGACATAAAAATGGAATTGTGTATATACAACGATATAAAAACAGTGCATTTTGGAATATTTCTTTTTTTTCTTTTCCTTTTAAGAAAAAAGAACTTGAACTTCAAGGCGTATTAATAGACGTGCGAACGAATCCAATCTATGTAGTCAGACACTTTTGTGTATAATCCGGGCAAACTGGGTCTAGCACAACCAAAGCCAGCAGAAACAATGCCAACAATTGTTGTCCGACCTTGGCGCTCTAACATTAACGGTCCGCCGCTGTCCGCCTTTTTAGGGAAATACGAGCAATTAAAAAAAACAAATATACGGGACTATAGCACACAAATAAAATTGAGGTCAGACAATCAAAATTGATGTAGAACTCTAGCATTGATCTAGTAATTAGTTATGCAACGAGTTCGTGACTTACCCGACAGGCATCCTTGCCTCCCTCTCGTAGTCCAGCACATATGTGACTGGAATGTAATTGGAAGTTTCGCTTCATTCCGCGTGCGATCCATTGCTCGCACTCATCCCTCTTAACTGTAGGTACCTGAACTTTGTGCAGCACGTCAGTTCGGCGTCCATCTGGAATTAAAGAATGAGTTAAGAGAAAATAAAGCGAATCTGTGGACGCGGGACCGTTTCTACAAATCAGTGCATACAGAAAAGATTTACGGAAACAATGCGAATGTTTTGACTCTTAAAGAGTTCAGGTCATGTAGACTTTCGTACCTATTTTTTACGACTATGGGACCCGTGTAAACGATAACTTTTTCTATTTTTAAGTGATTTTTGTCACCATTTTTGTGCCCATTATTACGAGCATCGAAAGCCTGCTCACATTTTGAATAGGCTCAATTTCTTAATTTTAGTTAGTTATCTTAAGTTGTGAAATTCATCAACAAATTATGAATAGAAACTACGGAAATAAGATTAGCGTTACAGAAAAGTTTGAATGCATCTACCGAATAAACAGGATGGCTTACTTTCTGAGATCCAGCCCCAGCCTGCTACCGTCAAAATAGATGCATCATTGGCACTAGTAGGACTGGGTAAACAAACAGGTTGAGCGCTCGAGGACCATTCCACCGGTTCGGAAAGTTCGACTAAACCGATATCATGATGGAATAAGGTATCTACGTAGTTCGGGTGAGTAATCATATTTTTCACGCTATATTCCTTCGCTTCTTTCTGGAAAACATTAGTCTGTCCCACCACTACTTTCATAGTACTGGTACGTAGCCTATAATAAATCATTTAGTTTGTTTCTACGTTTCTAGTTGATTAACCGTGTTCTGATTACTTGTAGATACAGTGACTGGCTGTGATCACCCATCGATTATTAATCAGCACTCCTCCGCAGTTATGTTGTCCTCGATACTTGAACGCTACTATCCAAGGATACTCCGAGATATTCGACTTTTCTCCACCTACAATTCGTTCATTTCGCGAATTTTCACTTCGCAAACCACACTCACAGCCAGAAACTAAAAAGTGAACAGAACACTAAGAACTCCGTATCTGAGTGCTAATATTTTATTTGTATTTTACCATTAGAGTCGGTTGAGGCGAGAGACCGGAATGGAGAAAGCAGAAGCAGGATGAACACTGGGTTAACCCACATCTCGAAGGGGATCCTGATGAGCAACTGCTAAACGAGTGCCACAGAGAAGGCGAAGGAGCCTTCCGAGAGTTCTCGTTTGTGCCCTGAACAACTGCACGTACTTTTCCCACTATGCTTTTTCCTTTATCTGTTTTCTTCTCAAATCGCCAGCACTGCGTCAGAGAGGGTAACTTGCCAGCAAGTAGAGGAACTTGTTCTAGATCCGTGACCTTTTATAGGTTAGGCTTGCTACTACATTCAAATCTTGATAGGAAATCTTAAAGGCTTCACTGTGTAATGTTTGAAACGTTTCTGGGGAAGATCTCGGGTCTTTTCCATCCTTTATGCAAATGTGAAGCGGTTACCAGTGGATTGTGTGTGGTAGTTGGCTACGGGCGACTAGCTTCTTATCGTTACCGTATCCAATAGGAAAACTTTTGGGGAGATAATGAAGAAATGTTAACCTTTCAAAAACGTCTCTCAAGTTTCTCTCCGAAGTGTGGTGTACCATAAAACAGCAATTGGAGAGCAAAAATGCCTGCTTTCTCCGACCGCTTTTGACTTTTAACTTTCCCTTTTATCACAATAAGAAGACCGAGGGAAGAGCCATGGTGGAGGAAAGCTCATTTGCATATGTGGGTTATTTAAGCTGGGCTAGCGGCTAGCGGCTTCCAATACAGCTTTCCATTTTCTTCTTCACTTTTTAGACGGTCTCTTTATTCTAAAGACAGCGCGTGGAAGTAGTTGATGAAGCTATGCATAGAAGGCGCCAGTTATTGGAAATTCAATTTGAACTTTTGAAAATTGCATTTTGCCTTTCTCGAGCAGCGATTCGTGTTTTTACCTCTAAAAGGACGTACGGCGTTCAACCTTTCCCGCCATGAAGATATTTTGACTTCCAAAGCGGGGGAACTGCTATTGCTGGTTTATGTTGCGTCGGGCCACGTGTCTAACCCGCATTCAAATAGGAAATATAGCGATAATCTCCCATATTTAATCATAGGCCAAATAGTTATTATATTCTTTACGTAAAGAAGAGCCGCTGGCGGGAAAAGGGAACTTTTTTTTCTCAGAGAAGTAATAAGGCGATTTTTGAATTGCTTAATGTCAGAAAAAGCCGCTAGGGACTAAAAGTTAACCAGCGCGGTTGAAAACAAAGTTGTGTTTAGTGATGGATCGTAAATCGTTCATTAAAACAGGCTTTAAAGGGTAATTTGATATACATGTTTACTTTAAAAACTAACTTTTAACTTGTAGGAATAGCTTATTAAATGTAAGCAATCGTTCACTAAATACGTCGCGTTCCCATGTGGTTGCCGAGACTTCAAATTACAGGCTTGAAAATTATGTGGGAATTAGCCTCCCTGTAACCATTATCGAAGTCCTGTCCTCAGTTGACAGTAATTACAAATTTATTAAGACAGTTTCAGTTGGGAAGATTAATTATTTTGTCTAAATTCATAGGAAATGTAGAGAGGAGTGTGAAGCTTTCAGCCGCTGGCTGGGCTTGGTTCGTCTGTGCTAGGCATTTGATTGTCTGGCGTTTTGCAAAAGTCAGTGGTCCTGCAGCTAAAAAAGGCGCTCAAACATCCAAAGCCTATGAATTGACCCTTCCACCGAGCGATTTAGCTCATAGAGCTGAGTTAGTGTCCGTTTGGACAACTTCCGATTCCAAAATTCCCTCCTGTGTAGCCGTTTCACCTGAAGGAACTGCCAGATATTGGCCTAGTATAGCTCACGAAGGTGCTTCAGTCGAAACTCAAGCTGATCTGCAAGTAAATTAGGAAATTCCTATTTTTTGAAATATTTTCTGTATCCTCATAAATGGATATTAGGGCCAAGAATGTGACAGTTTGATCCTGGTTCCCAATATTGGGTGCGTTGTGGGAACCACCACTGGTAACGTAATGCTGCTTCAGCCCCAAGACGAAGATAACAGACATACTTTGTCTTACCGTATGCTAAAAATGCCACAGGGTTTACTGGGATCTTTTAGCAGGCGAATGTCTTCGTTTATCTTTGGGAGTATGTCTTCCCACCCTGCAGATTTGGTAAATTTAATTCTTACCATATTGTCGCACAAGATCTAAAAGCGTACGTCTTTTATCTTTAATCAGCGCTTGGTTAAACTATTACACGTGAAGGAAGATCATGAGCAATACCTTTTGGTCGTCACCAGCTACAGTCTCCAAAAGTGGTGTTTATCCGAAAAAGACAACGAAAAATTAGTGTATCAAGCTGAAATCGAGAAATTGGCGCGAGAAGCCTTCATTGCAAACATTTGGGTATAACTTCGTTTCTTATTAATTTTTTAACTTGTTCAGGGTATCGTAATATATTAATTAAAACTTGTACGGTTAGAGTCGAGATACTGCTTCTTTAAACATTCTCAAGCTTTGGATGCTTGATGCACAGCCTACAGCTCATGGAATCATCATTATGATGGCTGCTATGAATCCGAACATTTCCCAACAGGTCCATTACGCTTTAGGTAATTTTTTGATAAACTATCGATTTATTTTTTTATAATTTACATTTTGTTTCTTTAGTCGGAATGGATACACGAGGCTCTGTTCCGGCCCACGGATTCGATTCCTTTTGTGTGCTTAAAATCTCTGCCACATACCAGAATGACGAATCGGTTTTAAGCTACAAATTTGTTTTGGCGGACCAATTGGGCTTTTTGTACAGTACGGGTGGGATTTTGGCTGTTCCCGGTAAGCTCTTCTTAAACAAACACAATGTGTTCATCTAAAGGGTTTGTTTGTTAGTAAACGAACCCTTGGAAGATCCTGACCGTATTGAGTTGAGAACACCTGGAGATGCCATTTTGGGAGCCGGGCTCTATGAAAACCGGCCTTTGTTTTTCTCCATACGTCATGGTCTAGTGGTACTCAAAACCGTAGGCGAACCCAAAGATGACTTGACCATTAGGTAATTTCCCTTTTTATTTACTTTCTTTTCACGGTTTTATTATTTTCCGTTTGTCTTTTCCGTTTGCAGTTTTAACGATTCTGTTGCTTTTGAGCAAGCTAACAAGCTGTCAGAACCCGTGGTTACATCTTTTGCACGTCCTGATAGTACTGTCACTGCCCCAGATGACACTGTGGACGTGAAAGGAACGAAAACCTTGAAAACGGCATTTATTCATTACTGCAGGAAGAATCAAGTAATGAAATTGATTTTTCTCTTTAATAAATGCAAGTCTAATTTTAATTTTTCTGTATTATTTAGACTCAGTCTCAAAGCGTTTTACAAGAATTATTCCCACCGCACTCAGCAAATAAAGGCACATTGGATTCCTTACTGGACAGACTCGTGGTTACATTGAGCCAAGAAATCATTGACGACTATCCGGCATCGGATCCGCGTTGGACAGGCTCTATGCCCCCCGGGTACGAATCCACCGGCACTACCGTTTCTCTACTTATGCTGCACCAGTTAGAGGACAAACAAAAGGCTCACGACGTTTATCTCAATTTTTTGGTGCAAACGAGCTTGTGGAACGAGGTAGCTTCTTTTTTTTCTCTTGTGACTTTCTCTTTCTGTATCAATCATTTCTTTTCTTTACTGACTGTTCTAGCTCACGTTGGTCACGCAAAGGCGTTTAGCGCTTGCGACGACGTACGTTTTAGGTGAACACGCGGAAAAAGTTCGCGCAGCCATTGCCCTTCGAGCCTTACATGTGCCCCACATGACCATAATTGACGATGCGATCAAAAAAGTCCTCCAGGACCGTAATTCATTTCCCACGGGCAAGCTAACGCACCAAGACCTCTTCTACAGAGAGGTAAATATGTCTAAGCCTGAAAGGCACGCATGTCTGTCCAAACTTTCGTCATAAATTTCCGTTGCTTTTTATTTAGGTCTCCGGAATTGGCGACATTATTCCTGCCTTGGTGGCAGTGGAGAAGGAGAGCCTGTCGTCCAACCAAACGCCTTTTGAAATGGCTCTTTTAGTGTCGTCCACCAACCAGATTATCTTCGTGAGTTCACAATGGTTACGAAAGGGGCTTCGTAAAAGAGTTTTTGTTTTGCGTTGACGTAGGGCATGTTACAAGAAGCGTTGGCTCATCGAACCAAGAAGAGCGAGTTTTTCGAGCCCAGCGAAGCCATAAGTAATCCCGAGTTTTGGCCCTGGACAGCCAGTGCGGGTCCGAAAGGGGTTCGTCCCGCCCTTATAGCCCAAGTAGAAATTTGATATATTAGTCTTTGACCGTTAAGCTTCTTGTGTTTAATTTTTTGTGCATTTTTAGCATAGTCTTATCCTGGAAAGTGGGGTTATGGAAGTGGAAGACTTAAGCACGCGAAACACTTTATGGCAACAACTCATGCAAGTTGCGGACGTTTTATTGGACGGCTATAAAAAGCATGTAGAAAGTGTGCAGGACACGCCCAATTATGTTGCTTTAGCCAAGGAATACCAAGCAGAGCGAACTCGCTTGATTCAACCCTTCCGTAAGCTTTTATTCCAATCTCCCTATTAGTATTACTGACTAATGTTAAGGACGGTAGTAATATTAATAACACTTGGAAAAACAATCATATTAAAAATGCGTATAATAGTAATAATAATAAAACATAACGGAAAATGTTGCTTAAACTCTATATTTATTTGAACATTTTAGTACATTCTATAAAGTGTCTGCGATAACTTAATGTTGTGGAACTAATTTAAGTACAGTATAGATTCCGCTTATTGTGTTCACGTTTGTCAAGTGAATATTGATTACATTAGGCGGAGATTCCAATACCGAAGGCAGTTACTGGCTTGCTTATACACCAAAGAAACAAAGCGTCGTCTACTGTTTGACACTTTCCCGCACGTTTTCTTTTTCTAGATTCACTAGACCCACTATTGTAGTTTATTTCGGAACGATTTTGAACCATTTTGATAGCGATGATTGAGGAATTCCTAATTTAACGGTCGCTTCTTTTTATGGCAGATCTTTTAAACTTAACTTGTAAGTTTCAATGAGCCGCAACTTCTCTTTCACATTAAATCAACCCCTTTCCTGTTCGTCGCCATTTTTATAAAAACCACACTTCTAAAACACAACTAACACTGCGCCTTCGAAGCCTACTCATACGATTAGTTAGGGTTCTCAACACTATGTCCCCTCACAGGATATCCCTTATAATTTCCCCAGTAGATTAAAGGAAGTAGTCATTCAATTGAATAACCTGTTCCTTTAATTGACTGGGGAGTTTAGAAGGGATTTCCCCCTAAGCGTAGTAGTAGGTTGGAAATGACAGGATTGGTCAAAACGACGTAAGAGCAATATCATTGGTCAATATGCAAAGTTCATGTAGCAATCACTACTGTAGTTTCGTTACTGTAAATGTGAAGATTATTTTGAAACTGATTCTACTATCCAAACTTGTGATTCTAATAACCGATTAAATGCTATGAATTTTATAGTTTTGAATCGGTCCTTTAAAATTTGATTCCCTAAGCGGCTGATTCTAATACCCAGTGATCACAATAAGCGGCACCTACTGTATTTTGGAATCTGTTTAGTGTTTGTATTTCGATTATTAATTTTTTACTTGTTTTTGTACTGAATTATAGTTGAGCATCACGAGTTTGAAAGGGCCTCAGCATTGGCGGAAAAGTACAACGACTATGCGATTTTAATAAAGTATTGCGAAGATACCAATAATGAAGGCAAACTAGACGATTATATGGATCGCTACGGAGATCAAGTAGGATAAAAAAATTTTTTAAAAATAAACTCGAAGCGTTTTGTGTAATGGTTGGTCTTTAGGGTTTTAGCGAATTTTTGTGCTCCTGGTACCTGAAACAGGGCAAACGAGAAAAATTGTTGCGGTTTGGTCGCTCCGACATTACTTCATTTTTGGAGACTCAGCCGGCGTTGCAATGGGTACATTTGCAAGCTCAAGGAAGGTTTTTGGAGTCTGCGAACATCATCCGACATTTAGCTATGGAGGAAACGGAGCGATTTACGAAAAAGAAGGTAAAAAACAAAAAAAAACAATCCTTTGAAATTTTGAAGATATTTTTTCACTGTTGCTTGTTTGTTTGCTTATGGTAGTAGTTTTTTTCCTTGATATACATTGAAACTGTTTTTATTATGTAGACGTTGCTGAGTTTATGCAAACTGGCGATGCTGGCCGCCCAGGAAGCAGACACGGAAGTGATAGAGAGTGAACTAGAACATGTGTGCGAAGACTTGGATTTGTTGACCCATCAGGAACAATTGCCTGAACCCGTCCTGCAAGCGTATGGTCTAGAAGCTGAACATATGCGCGTTTTAACACCGCAAGAGCTCACTGAAGTAAGATTACGTTTTTTATTCAGTTCTTATAAAAACCAAAGAAAAATTATTTCTCGGTCTGTTTTTATTATAAGACAAGTACTAGCTGACTTGATGAAATAATCCCTTATATTAAAAGTTGACAAGCGGGGATACCAAAAGGCTTCTCGAAAACGAATTATTACAGAATTGAGTTTTCTTTTAATATTTAATTAATTTATTTTTTTATATATATATCTCCGAATTCCGAAGTGGGAAAACTATTGATTGAGTAAGAAAAAAGTAGCACTTTAATCTTAAAGAGGTGCACCTTTGGTGGTGTTAACTTTGACGTTTAAATTCAGAGCTTGTGGGAATTGCTATATCTCTTTGAATTTGAAGCCTTGAATAGGCAAGATTGTTCATGTGGCGTGAAATTTTGTCGTAGATGTACGTCAGCGAAGAAAACAAGTACGCCAACGAATTGGATTTTAAGAAAGCGTTGGATTTACTGCATTTCATCCGAGGCAACCATGAAGAAAAGGAAAACTTACGGTTGCTTATTTGGTCGCGTGCCATTCTGCGCGATTCCTGGAAAGACTTTGACACGGATAATTTGCATGAAGCTTTACGCCATACTTTCGTCTTCCGCTTGGTCGACTTTGCCTTTTCACAAGGTATTTTCTTTTTTTGTGCTCTTTTTATGTATGTGTATTTCATCAGTTTCTTACAAAGAGATCACTAGATTTTCTTTTATTAATGGGATTTTTCTTGTTTTTATGTTTTGTTTTTTTAGGTATGGAATTGAAGGAGTTGCTACCAAGTGTAGAAGAACTTCTCGTGCATCCGGATTTGTCTACCCTCAGCGCCAATACCACCTTCACGTTCCTTTTACGTGCCGGCTTTGAATACGTGCAAAAAACGTTCGCTTAGGTAAAAAGAATTTTGTTATTATATTTCAAGGCTCCCGTATTTCTTTCAAATAGGTCTAAAAACCCTTATACATTAAAAAATCTTATCGAACTTTTTTTGTATCTTCAGCATTCGAAACTTTCTTTCATTCAAAATTACAGTGGAATTTTGTAATTTATTCTTGTGATAGGTAAGGAGTTAAGGATAATCATCTTGGCGATTGTTCGTGTGAAATTCTCACTTTGTTTTCTCTGACGGTAATATAGAAAAGCTTCGGAAAATTAGGTTAACTCTTGTTGAGTATTCCTCGATGCAGTCTCTGCGTATGTACAACCATGGAACTTCCGTGCATGCGTCGTCGGCTAATGTTTAGTATAATTAATTCCGATACACTGGGAGCCTTGAAGTCATTTCCCTTCATTTCCTCTTTTCTGACAGGTTTCGGTTGGCTATACTAGAAACATGCATGCATCTATCACTCGTGCACTTGATGAATTATGGGTCATTTGTCGTCATGTCCGCCGGAACTATATTTCTTTCAACACTAAGTGAGATCCGTTTTTAGCGAAAATGCGTCATGATTTGTGAAAGGGAAGAGCAGAGGAGTCGATCAAGGCAGGGAAGACCGTGTGGACAGAAGAAAGGCTTCAAAAAGTCAGCGTGACCCCATATTTGTTGTTTTTATTGACAGCTGAGAGAACTTCGGCGGAAATGAACGCCGCTTGCTTTGGGTTATTTTCACGATAAGGGGGTGTGGCTTATTTTATGCTTGAGGGGATCAAGTCGAGCTGCAAGCGCCTTTCGAGTAATTTTCTAGACATTTTTTCTTTTCTTTGGTCGATATGTTTGCATATATGATGTCTCCTCTTTTAGTATTGGTGACAAAAATTTTATTCTTGTTGAATTTCTATTCTTATTCAGGTTCCTTTCCGTCGCTTGCTGTTCAGTGAATCGATACAAAGGTTTTCCATGAGGGATTTGGAATTTCTTGGCATTGCCTGGGCACTTTTCCAAGAGTTCCATTAAAAAGAGACCCCAAGTGCTACTGGACTCAAAGTGAACATCTCCATTTCCATTACGTTGGCTGGTCGTTTGCGTTGTCACGATGACCAATGGCCGGGAGTTTTACGAGATTTGTAATTGTACCCAAGTCCGATATAAACAACTTTTTCCTGCACTATGCAACTTTTCAGTTTAGTATCGTCAAGTTCTTTTCCAGTATTGGAGGTGAAGTAACTTTTGAAAACTCTATACCGCTTTATAAGTTATGTTTTTCTCAACTTTTTTAAAACAATTGGGGACTATCGTTGAATGGGTGTTGAAGATAGGTTCTGGTTGGGGTTGTTTGTTATTTGGGCAGTGTTGCTTGTCGAGTTTGTAGATGCGGGGGAATTGCTGGACTGAGGCAAAAGTACAGACAACAATAGGGAGGGTTTGCTCGGCATCCCGCCGGCACAGAGAGCAGAAGCGTTTAACCATCGACCATCATCTGCGGAAAATAGAAGAGTAAAATATATAGTGCAGTTAAAAAAACAGCGATTGAAAAGATGAGCGTAATACACGCCCAGACATCGATTTCTCTTCTTTCACTTTCAGCACTAAATTACGATCTCCTGTTGAGTTCTATAGCGTAATAAATAAAAGGAATCTAATACCAAGGGAGTTCTTTGTAAAACATGCTCAAAAACTAAAAAGCAACAGTCACACACATAGGCTTAGAAAATTCAAATGATCTGGAATAGACTAAAAAAGTATTCAGTCTATTAACAGCTATCTGAAAAAAAGGAAGTCGTTCTACAACCCCAAACATCGATCTTTCTTCCAACTTTTCTCTGGCTTTTAGTACGGAATGTTTTAGTATCTTATACGAGACCAAAACTTTGTTTAAAGATAAATTATGTATTGTAGCATTTTCGTTCCAAATATGTTTACATTAAAAAAAACCGACGTTAGCCTATTAAAGTAGGAAGAGTTGTCAAAAGCTTTTAGTTGTGGTCACCAGCCCGGTTACTATAACTCGTGTCAGTTACGAAAGGCTTTATAAGCACAGTAATAATAGCTGAGAAGTGATAGTCGAAATATTTATGAAGTTTTATCCTATTGTTTACGTTTTGTTTGCGTCATATGGCTTACTTTATCTTTGCGTAATAGTGTACTCAGACCTTAAACTTGTGACTGATTTTCTGTCAGTCCTGACTAATTAAGAGAAGACTAATTAAATATAGATATAAGTTAGCTAACTGGTTCTATTTCTTTCACTGGAAAGGCTTCCCGAGTTAGGGGATCAAATCTACTTAACTAAAGTTTTTGGTTGTCCCTGGCAACTAAACCCAGAAGTGAACTTCGAACTACTCTTGGATGCCCAATAATTGGACACCAGTACTGTCAGGTGACTTCTACTTTGTTATTCCATTCATGGCTTTCTTTCTAACGGATTTTTAACGGAAAAATTTAAGAGATAAATGATCCCAGATTTAGACCTTCGACCGAAGATTTTAGATGAGAAAGAAAGAGAGAGTGGAAAAGGACTGAAACCCAATGAATTTGCACGTTATCTTACCGGAATTTAGAGCAGGGGCCTGAACAAAAGCGACGGGGAGGTTTTCGTGTCGCTCGTTGAGTTGTCCGGGGAGGATCGGATCGTTGGTGGCTGGCACATAAGGCTTGTTATAGGTGCGAATATCGCCCTTCTGGGCGGAGGCTGAGGGTGAAGGGTCCCAGAGAAACACGTAGTAGAGTGACAGCATTACTGCCGCTAAAGACACGGAGCCTACGTAGGCTAGCACTGTGAGGATGCGGACAATCTTGGTATTCTGTTTCGTCTCCATGCGTTCTTTGTCTTGACCGGGCATTTTCACGCCCATGGTGGAACCCCCGGAGGGCAGTCCCCCGTTTCCGTGTGGGTGTGCAGCAGACATTTTGCAGAAATTTCCGACAAGTTTTTCTGTCTTTTTCAAGTTGCTTTCTAAGTATTCAGGAAATAACCAGAACACTGTGACTTGAGTCGTTGAGGGGAATACTTCCTGGTGCGATCTGAAGTCCTTGGAGGAACATGCATCTCGTTTTCTTGTCCTTTCGAAAGACGAGGCATGCGCGTTTGAAATACGAGCCTTTCCAATAGCTTCAATTTGGGGCTGTCATTAAACCACTGTCTCAAACTGACGTCAGGGAAGGGTAAATCGATTTATAATTCTAATCTTGTAAAACATATGTGAAGACCCGATGCTTCTAGGGCTTTCACTTAAAAGTTTTCGTGAAAGAAAAGCCATTATTTCCTCACTGAACATCGAAACGAATTAGCAAAGCTGACGGGTAAAGAACAGTACTTGCCAGGTTTCGTGGATTGTGTAATGTTTAGTTTCGTAACGTGACTTTTTACACAAGAAAATCATTCGAAACGTAAGATAATTTTCTGGAGATATTTTCCTATTTATCTCCACATTATCAATTCGGATGAAGTGATCTCGTGGGTTGTGTAATATTTAGTTTCGTAACGCGATTTTTTTATATAATGAAACAATTACGCGAATGTAAGATAATTTTCTGGAGATATTTTCCTATTTATCTCGACATTATCAATTCGGATAAAGTGATTTGCGTATTTTACACTTACACTATTAGAAACAAGTTTTAATTTTACAACATCTCAATCTATTTTTTTTACCCAAGAATAATTTAACAGTAAAATTCAATTTGAAAAAGTACTTATACGAACTGAAAAAGTTAAATTACATTATTGTGTTGCAGACGTTGAATTACTTCTAGTTTTCCTATATTAAATAATTGTTGGGTAAAAAAAGTATAACTTTTTAGTAGTGTAAATGACTGGTCGTAATTTAACCATTGTTACTGTTGATTTTTGAACTGTACTTGATTACTAAACAAGACTAGAGTAGTCTATAGCTTATTGCTCACAACACGACATAGCCAGTTATACCGCAGCTAAATTAGAAAAAACTACGCCGAGTCTAAATTTGCATTTATACCTTGCGTTTCCAGTAGGTAAAGTTGACGTTGACCGCATGACTCTTGTATCTGCCGAACAGAAGCTAAACAAGATGTCCCACGTCTTTTAATTCATTGTAGCAGACTTAACTATGAACGCGCGAAACTTTTGCGGCAATTATCCATTTTAAGAATCCCTTTTAACCCCAAAATTATCCTTTCTGATCCAAGAACCTCCCGATTGCTATCAACATTCGCGCATCAAATGAAGGAACTAGCGAAACCCTACGTTTACTTCAAGCCCTCCCTCCCTACCCTTACCCCCATTTTTTCCCCTACCCCACCAGTTTTAACCTCCCCTGGACCAAGGAAAGGTATATTCCTCCCCTTGTCCATCAACTAGTTTTACTTGTGCTCTATTATAACAGTATATTGTTATCAACCATTGAAAATAAAGAACCATCAACAGGCGAAAGCCTACGATGGATTTAGATATAAAAAATAAAAACAGGTAAAGTAATATAAAGTTGAATTAAGAATAAAATGTAAAAACTTAAAACTAATAACTATATGGTTTATGAAAAATGACGTGCTCTTGCCTCTTTCACGAAACTCGAATTTTCGACGTTGCAGCCTACCTTTATCAGCTCAACTACAAAACAAAAAAAATTGTATACTTTATTGGCGACAATGTGCCATGTACCCTACAAACCCGAACGGGCCCAACCGGTCCAAGCAACGGTGACGATTCTGGCTCGGACAAGATAAGCCGAACCGAAACTCGTTTACAGGCTCTAAAGCAACCAAAACAACGTTCTGAAGCTGCGAGTCGACCGAGACACACTTGCTGAGAATACAAAAGTGTAAACATACAGGACGAAATATACGTTTAATTGTACAATCATTTTGCAGAAGCTGTTTTTATTACTTGCCGTCTTTCCACCTGTCTCGGGTAATTATCCGTGTTTAAATAAACAATTTTCCAGTGGTTATATAAACCGTGCTGACGAAAATTTTGCCTACGTGGGTAAGTGCTGTTTCTATACCCAAATAACGTTGATCAGTTCTGTGGGTAGGTGTGTGCTCCCTTCCCGTCCCGTTTTAGCAAGCAGCACCAGCAAAGAGTTGTTTATATTTACTTTGGGTCTTTCGATCAACGTGGTTTAAATTCTGCATTTTTTTTTATCCGTGCCAATTTACAAAAAACAATGAACCTTAGATAAACAAGTTGCTTCAACTTATTTCGTTATAACATTAAGGTTTGCTCAACCTTTTGTTTTGAGTACTTGTCAGTTACTATTGTTATTATTTTGACTAGAACAGCTGCGTACGATAATTGAGTTTATGCTGTACTGGGTTGCCTATAAGTCCTAGTGTGATGTACGTATGTATATATTGAAAGTCAGTACTGTTACTGTTAGACAATACGGCGGTTAGGTAGGGAACAGCTGTGTCTTATATTTGCTACTGCTACGGCGTTTAGTTCAAAGAGAAAAGTCAGACTGACTTCTCAGTTAACGCCTCTTTTACTTAACCTAACGTAGATCTAAACCATCCTAACCTATATCGATTGGCAAAGTGTACGTTTCACACTGGATTTACTGTTGACGATTCTATTAATTAATAGTTGCTATTGTGACGCTATATTATCATGCTGATTATAGCTATTGCAACACCACAAATACCCTAACTAATTAAGAATTATTAAGAAATGTGTTACATGTTTGTTTCTCAGTCATTCGTCAGTGATACGCCATATGGCGTTGCAATAGCTTTAGTGGAATAAAAAAAACGCTAACTATCCTTCACAATCATTTTGGTTAAGATCGTGTCATGGAAGTCTTTAATTTTGTCATTTCTTATTACCCGTTAATTTCTTATAATTTATTTTATTGTTAAATACTTTTGTGTAACTTATTTAACGTATTTATAGAGGTCAAAAAATAATTTATGATTTTTTGTGTACTTTTCTAGGGGAATGTGGGGAGACGATTTAATTCGGGACTATATCATGCCTTTCTTCTTGCCCAGTGCAATTCAACCTGAACCGGGGATTTTAATAGATCGGCTCGTGATTATTTTATATATCTATACTGGCAGCGTTTTCCTGTACTCGCTACTTCAACCTGCTCCATATGGCCGTTACACGGATGCAAAGTTTGGCTGGCTGCTCCCGAGCAAGCCGGCGTGGATGATCCAGGAATCTCCCGCGTTTATCGTACCCTTGTTGTTGATCAATTTCACGTCCGCTCCCTCATGGGGGTCTGGTGTTAACAAGCTCTTAATTTACAGCTTCATACTTCATTACATACAAAGGTAAAACAGCGTGACAGTCGAAATTAATAGACGGAATTCATTTAATTCCGACCTAACGTTATACTTTGTTAGGGCCTTGGTTTTCCCGTTTTTTATCCGAGGAGGAAAACCCACACCAATCTCTGCTTCATTAGCGGCGTTTGCTTTTTGCATTTTCAATGGATTTTTGCAAGGCTACTACCTGTTAAACTACCATCGATACCCACATAGTTGGCTGTCACAATGGAACTTCATTTTGGGTAGAAGGCTTAATTTTTATAAAATTTTAAAGTAATCTTTAAAGGTGAAAACGAACATACAAATACTGCGATAATTAGTAGAGATATGGAAATCTTGCATGCATAATCTTTGGGAATTTTTTTTTTATTCATAGCTATCGTCATTGTTGTTACTGTAATAATGAGTAAAATTAATGTGCTATACTACCGTAATTTAGAAAAGCTTTGAAACGTCAATCCTTCCGGAAGGCATTTTTTTTTTTTTTTTTTTTGTACAGACGTAGGCTTGTCCTTGTCGGATCGTAAAATTATTTATTCGTATCTAAACGTGTGCCTGTTATAATATTTAGGTTTGAGATCATTAATTGTATTTTTTTAATTATTTAAATTTGCTTACTGCTTCATTATGTTTCTTACTTATATTTGAGTATAAATATACGTTTCTTTTTGGCTTGTACAAGCAGTATTTGATATTTTTTCTACGTTTTTAACTAGGAATGAGCCTGTTTTTCTTGGGAATGGGCATGAATGTCTACTCGGATCGGATACTACGGAATTTGCGGCAGCCGGGCGAGACGGGCTATAAAATTCCCAAAGGCGGTATTTTTGATTATGTAAGCGGAGCCAATTACACCTGCGAAATAGTGGAATGGTGGGGTTTCGCCCTGGCAGCATGGAACGCGCCCGCCGTCGCATTTGCCATCTTTTGTTCCTTGTTCCTTGGCGTCCGTGCATGGTGGCATCACCATTACTACCTGCAAAAATTTGCTTCAAATTATCCCAAAGATAGGAAAGTGGTAATTCCCTTTATCTTTTAATTACCAAAAGAAAAACTGCAATTGTACCTCTGCCATACGCTCACACCATTCTTTAACCTGTACGGTCATATTTGTATACTTCTTTCTCCCTACTTTGACGATAAAACTTGGTGAGAGCATAGTGAAATGAAGAGCTTTCGGGACGAACGATGTATATTTCTATGGAAATACAAGAAAAGAACGTTTTTATGGCCCATATGTTTCCCGTTTGTTAGACAGGAAGTTATGGATGTGTAACTATGCGCCGCAGTGCTACACTGTACGTGAGGAAAGCGAAGAAAGTCAGTGTAACGGCAAATGTGGGCCTCTTGCCGCGGCGTTGTTCTCCTTTCAGTTTGTGAGCGTTTTCGCCCTGGTATTAAGCATGTCGGTGTGTTTCCCACCGCGTTTCCCCCAGTTGTTCCGCAGCCCACATGGCGAACGGTGAAGCGCCAGAAATAACTCAGAAATGTTCGCCTGCCGAAGTCCACACAGACTTATAATGAAGATCCGTAAGCGTAAAGTTTGAGGCTGAGCCAAGGAGACGCAGCAGACGTAGCCCAGAAGTTGTGCTAATGTGACATGGCCAATGTTAAAGTCGCAGTGCGAATACGGCCCTTAACTGACAGGTATATTCTCCCAATTTTTGCTTTTTTTTTTGCTCGTCCGTCCGACGTAGTTATTGATGTATGCGAAGACTCATATTGTCGTTGCGGACTTATTGAAGACTCATATTGTCCATGTGTGTCGTTGCGGGGGCTAAAGAAACGTCAAGTGTAGAGGTCAGACCCATCGATCCTGACCCTTTTCATGTGTTCACATCAACCGAGACTGTTTTTAGCCGAATAATGTTGACTTTAGGTCGTTTAGTGTGTGTTATGTGTTCTAGTGTGGGATTCAGGCTATAGCGTGCTGAGACGAGTTTCCCGCCCTATATTTTCATTGTTGCCTCATGTTGTGCTTCCTGTGAAACCTCGCAAGTTCATTAAAAGTGAAAGATCACAAAATATTGTAATGATTTGTACTACCTATATCTCACACTTTATATCTTAGTTGAGTTTTCATAAAATTCCGGTACAAGAAAAAACAAAATGCGTTTCGAATAAGGGATACCGTGCTTAAAATATAGTGCGAAGGTACTTAAAAGGCAATCAATTTATGACGTTGTAAAATTGAGAGACTTTAGATTTCTTACATTTTTTCTTGTTACTTTTTTCCCAAGATCGGTTTTTATTATTTAAAGAGTATATTGTAACTGAAACCAATTACAGTTACGCGCACTATAGCTGCCGTGGTCGCAGATTGAGAGCTTTGAAAACTCATTCAAATGTGAATGGGCTAATAATGTCATAATCTCGACTTTCTTTTCAACTGTAACTACCTATGTTTAATTTGTCGCAAATATGTGCAATACCCTGTAAATATAGCGAATATCTGGTATATTTTACATTTTGTAAGCTGTTAACGTCCATTATATTTAGCATCTTGAAGTTTCTCTCGTGAAACGCAGACAGTTTGGTTTGGTTCGGATTTTTTCATTTCAACATTTCGCTCGCGATGAATCTTGGCTGCTTTATTTATGTTTGTCCTGTTTCTAAACTCGGCTTTTCAACTACAGACTAATTTTAGTTTCCCTTGGCGTTTCCTGTCTAGGGAAAAAGCGGAAGACGGTTACGAGGCACTGCAAGTAGAAGGAAATTGCATATCCTTGCTAACACCATATGTAATGGAGTATTTACTTTCCTGTACCTCTAAAAGCTCGGATGTAATGTTTTTTCATCCTTTCTTTTGCAAAAAAAATAGTTGAACCAGTCAGGGGAAGCGGATAGTCGAGAGCGTGTGCGGTACTTCTCTTTCGACTATGTGTATCCTTCAGTACCTGAACATGGGATTTGGCCTTCTTTGCAACAAAACGTAAGTTGATGTTTATGTCTCATACAACAGTTCGCTAAATTCCTAAGGCTTGCATGTGTGTTGATTGCAAGGGCTCGACTCGACCTCGTTTAGTCTTGAAGTTCGACATTGCGTGAGAGAACCTAGAAAACGTTCCTAAATTTCACTCGTAAAAAATGACGTTTAGGACCTTTTTTCTACTTTTACAGCTACAAAAAGTAGCTTATGTTCCCCATTACTCCCTTAGCGAATTGATATGTTTTGTAATTTGGAAGAAGTTTGTTTCTATACCGGTTCAAATCCAGTGCGTAATCTTTGCTTGGTTACCAAGTCCCAAAATGGTCGATAGCGCATTTGTTTTGGTAGTTACCGGGCATTTGGTCTCTATGGCAAACCGGTATAAAGAATTCTTGTAACGTCGTGCTTTCTATAGTTCATTGTTCCGCCTCTTCTAACAAATCTTAATTATGAAGAAACAAATTATATATAATAAGACATGGAACATTTTATGTTTTCGTTGTTTAGGTATATAAAGACTTGGGCATTGAAGTGTTGAATGCGTTATTTGAGGGTTATAATGCTTGTGTTCTGGCCCATGGACAATCCGGCGCTGGCAAGACGTACACCATGATGGGAACAGAGGTAAAAAAAAAAAAAAAAAAAAAAAACCTTCAGCTCTAAACTTATTGTTTCTTAACGAAAAGGAAGCACCTGGCCTAATTCCCCAGATTTGCACGGGCTTTTTTGCTCGCGTAGCACAGGTTTTGCTGGCTGACCAGCTTTCTTTCCGCACGGATGTTAGTTACCTGGAAATCTATAATGAGAAAGTTCGGGATTTACTCAGACCTCCCGTTAACCGAAGAAGATGCCATTTGCGAGTCCGGGAACATCCTAAACTGGGGCCTTATGTTCAAGGTAATTACCCCAGTGTCCACAAATTTTTTCAGTTATGTGTGTAAGCAGTTTGGTTTCATGCTTTCTTTGCCTCATAACTAGCAGTTAGGGAATAAGAAGAGTTATAATTTTCTCTTAGCCGCAATGTGTTGTTTTGCATAATTAGTAGATCCTGGTTTTTCAAACCTTCACTACACATATGTTGTGTTCCTTTTGGTTTACAAGCCGTTGGTCAATTCAAAATCTATTTTTGTTTTATGGCCATGTGCTCATAAGTTCGTTTACGCTAAGTTTAAATTTCCTTTTTAAGCCAATTATATGGCAGCGAGATAAAAACGAGTTAAAAGTAGATGCTAGGAAACTTACGCTCGCTTCCACTCCGGTAGGCTATTTCGCTTGCTATTTCACTTTCGTCTGTAACACTTGTAAGATGTGAATCGATTAGTTTTTGATATCGCAAGTTTTGAAAGTTTTTTTTTCTTTGACTGAAGTACCCAGTCAAGTCTGTTAAAAGAAACTGTCAAGCCAGTAATAATGAATGTATTTCCTCAAGATCTGAGTCGACATGTGGTGAATGATGCAGGCGCTATGCTTTCTTTGGTGCAGCGTGGTAGCCAACGTCGTGTTTCCGCTGCGACACATTACCACAGTTTAAGTAGCCGTTCCCATGCCATTTTTACTATTCACTGCACGGCTGCTGCCTTGGAAGGCAATTTGCCCAGGGAAACTACTGCCAAATTGCACCTGGTAGACTTAGCTGGAAGGTATTGAAGCACCAAACTTCTTTCTTTCGCTTTCATTCATATCCGTACTTAATTTACGTGGTGTCGAATTACAGCGAGCGTGCCAATAAGGAGTTAAGTCGAATTAGGTTAAAAGAAGGATCCACCATCAATAAATCGTTAGTGACGCTGGGTAATGTCATAAACGCCCTAGGTATATAACATTCTATAAAATTTTCTAAATTTGGGGAAGTTATTAGTTTTCTTTTTCTTTTGGGTAGCGGAGAGCTCTTGGTCACGGTCAGGATTGGGCAGTTTGCACGGTTCGTGTCACAGCTTATCAAGCAGCGCCTCAGGTGGTAATTCTACTTCGCCTGCAGCTTCACCTCGCAGATACCGCCAGCCTTACATCCCTTACCGGGATTCAGTCCTGACTTGGCTGTTGAAAGACTCGCTAGGAGGAAATTCACGCACTGTGATGGTCGCAAGTATAATAAATGTTTTTATATACTCGTTACCACATTAATATACCTGTTGTGACCTTTTCAACCGCTTATTAGCCGTTTCACCGTCCAGTACATGCTATTCCGAGACGTTGAGCACTCTGCGGTACGCGTCCAGAACCAAACACATCGTTAACCGCCCGGTAGTAAACGAGGAGCCAAATGTCCGCGTTATACGCGAATTACGAGCCGAGGTCCAGCGACTCAAAGGTCTTCTCCATACTTTGCAAACGGTAAACCGTTGTCTAAAAACCTACGGTTAACTTTTTCATTAAAAGGCTATTTAATTCTCGTAATTATGGTTCCAGAACGGTGGTTTCCATCATGTGCGTCAAGGAGGGGAGATTCTGTTAGAGTTACTTAACGCCAATGAGACCCGCGCCCAGGAATTGACCCAAGAGTGGATGAATCGATGGTATCAACGCAGTTTCCATCGCGAGCCAGCAGTCTTAGTACCCCTTTCTCTGCCCATTGACCCTGACCGTCTCGCGGATGTTTCCGCTCCGGAGTTTCGCGTGCAGGTATAATAAAATCTCTCCGACAAGTCAATCTTTTCTTCGCGTGTAACGTACGGACAGTCTCTAGGGATTCGTAATCGTGTTAGGGGTCAGGTCGAACTCGAACCTATCCAATTATGTGTAATAAGATTAGTGTAAAAAGCAGACCTTGTAATTCGCTTCCTTTTTCTCTCGTCTTTCACTCACAGAGACGATTTAGTGATACTGGAGTTCAGACCTCGCCTTCGCACCTTCCCACCAGGTAATAAACTATCTTAAAACGAGTTACTTGCAATAAATTTCGTCAAAATGTAAATATAGGGACATTTTTAGCTATAGAAGATAGCTAAAAGTTAACACTGAAAGTTAACACTAGCTAAAAGTTAACACTGATAAGCAAATAATAAGATCACCTTATCAGTGTTAACTTTTAGCTAACATGTATCCGGTTGCTAAATAAGACAAAAAGAGAGGAGTTTTTAAAGACTAAAAAGTTTCAGGAACACAACGTGTGTCAAAAATACTTGCGATGACATCTAACGGCATCAGCCAAATCTGTTCTATAAGCCAAGCCAATGAAACTTTCACTGAAGCTTAAAGCAAAGAAACGCTTTCAATTTTATTACGTGTTGTTACTAAAGTATGTTTATATTACGTTAAGCACCATTATACTCATATGATTCCTTACCGAGAGTTTATTGTTTCGACATGATTTCAAACGCAAACTAAAGAAGTCAATTCCCAAATTGATAGGCTTACAAAATAACACATAATTCAGCACAATTGTTGTATTTTTTATACATACTTTAGTATAGTTTTTGAAATATTTTAATTCATTATTAACTTTGCATTAAAGAACATTTCCTTTTTTTAAAGGGAGATCGAAGTCGAAGTCACTAACAGCTATTTCACGCTGAACTGGCCGGCTATGGGCCAAAGTGCTGCCAAAGAAAATCCTTCATTTGCTGCCTCGACAGCTGTCAGACTCTCAGACTTGGAACAACCGTCATCTGTATTATATGATTTTGCAGCCAGTGATTCAGGATGCACTGATTTGATTCCTGTACGGGACAATCATTCTCCAAAACCCCAAGCTAAAATCGACCGAGCAGAAGTGGCCTATACAGGAGAGCTCAAACGGCCTGCAGAGCTCCTTACTACGGCGTATTTCTTCGACGGGTCTCAGAGTTTACCTACGACTCCCCGTGAAAGCTTACCGCAACCCGAATTGCCCAATTTAACCTTACGGCTTCTCACTCCCGGGGACCTCAGGCGAGGAGTTTCTGAGCCCCAATTGGAGATCGATTCTTCCGAATCCCACGAAAATTCGCGATCTTCGTCTTCCTCTTCTCAGATGAGTCAAGACTCCTTCTTTGGTCCCAAACTCGACTCGCAAACGCCGGAATCACCAAGAAGACGGTGGTCTTTCGGTGCTGACGGAGAAGTATCGTCCGTATCGCCCATATCACGGTCTGATCAGCGTCAGTCGTCAGCGCCTTCAGAAATACGATCCAGCAATGCCAAGCGTCGTTTGATCCCCAGTCGAATCAGTTTTGAGCCTGATTTTCAGAACTCGCCTGTGGCTAACGAAGAAGTTTCCCTGTCGCCTCTACCTAGCCAGCGGCGGATCGGAGTGGACCCTGTCATTTACGCGTCCCCCACTTATAGTAGCTCGGCTGATTCATTTCGTGCAATTCCAGAAACTTTAGCTTCAACTGTCGTACTAAACAACCATCCCGCCTTTCTACTGACAAAAATGGAACCGGCAACGGAAGTTGATAGTCCGTCGGATGAGACCGACAGCGTCAATCTGTCCGAAGATAGCTTGGAGGAATCGCAGATATTCCAAACGGGGCCTAAACCAGGGCTTGATATGGATTCTTTGGAAGATCTGACAGAAACTATAACTCTTGAACCTGATGTGGGTCATTTGGGTTATTTCCATCGTCTCGAGTCACAGTTTCGCTACCCGAGTGGCGAATTGACTGATGAAGAGGCTCCGCTGTCAGAGATGCCCAAAAAGAAAGCTAAAAGAGCAGACCGCTTACTGTCCTCGCGCTTAGTTTATGCAGGGAACAGCCGTAATAGTAGCGACGAAGAAAGGGAGAGAGGCAAAAAAGAAGAGGGGGTGAGTCACCCCCGTTTGAGACCAAAACGTCAACGCGCTTTGGAGAAACGCCAAGACACTATCTTGCCTCAGAGTAGTTCCGAAGATGAAGAGGAATCGCAAAAAGATCGTTCGAATTCAGAGATCGAAGGAAACTCGCACGTTTTGTTATTGAATCACTTGCCTTCGGTCAAGAGACCACCCTTGGCGCCTTTCAATACCTTCGATTTGGAAGACCCAGAAATGTATGACGTTCACCAGTCTTTAAAGCCGCCGCGTGATCAACGGCCTCCCATGGTACCTTGCAATACTATCGAGCTTAGCAATGTACAGATCGAAGCGACTCGGGACCCAACAATCGACACTTCTGTGATTAACCTCGAAATTCTTAATTCTTTCATTGATGACGAGTGTGAAGTTTCTTTAATTGATATCGAAACTGAGAATTCATTAATCGACATAGAAACTAAGGATCCCGTTTTCGATATGGAAGTTGAAAAGCCTCTAGTTGATATTGACAGAGATCCCTTGGAAGGGTTAAACG
This sequence comes from Lepidurus apus apus, assembly GCA_022832285.1. Classification (NCBI taxonomy): domain Eukaryota; kingdom Metazoa; phylum Arthropoda; class Branchiopoda; order Notostraca; family Triopsidae; genus Lepidurus; species Lepidurus apus. The sequence goes on from JAGJRO010000092.1 coordinate 103,619, forward strand.
AACCGCATTTTATCTATTCGAGAGAAGACGTAGAAGAGAACGATTTTTTGGTCGAGTACTGGGAACAATCCAACGACTACTTGACTGAATCGCGACTGACTTTAGGCACCCTGGCGGCAGAAGATGTCAATTCTGGAAACTTATATACCATTAATGAAGTTCCAGAAGATTGCAGTTTGCCCAGTCAAGAGTATGAACTTTTGGTACCTGAAGTGGAAAATAATGTAGAACGTGTGATCTTAAACTTGGAAATTACATCTTTAGAACATCTGGGTGACCTTCCAGAAGTTTCTGATCCCCGAACAAACATTCTCGCAATTTCCCAGGCGGAAGTTGTCGTAGAAACAGTAATAAATATAGAAGACGAGGTTTCTCAGTGTTTATCTCCACATAAACATGTTGAAGGAAACTTTGAGAAAAGCGACTTCCCTTCTCCTCGGGAGAAGCGAATGCGATCACGATCCCTTGATTCGGTTGAGTCTCCCCTAATGTTTGACAAAACGAACCCCAAGCTGGCGACATCATCCAGTGTGGACCACATCTTCGAACAAAGCGAAATAACGGAATTACAAGACGAGCAAAGTTTCAGGCAGAATATCTGGCAAGACATGAAGCAACTTTTGTTGGGCTATGTGTGGGATAATGACGATTCTAAAGACGACATTCGCTCCGAAATTTCGGGTGAAGAAATTGGTAACGGTAAATCGAAAAGGAAATCCGTGTCATGGACAGACTTGAGTGGCTGTGGAACATTGGAGACCGATATGGAGAAGAATCTCATTCCCAAATTCCAAGAACAAGAGCAGCAAATTCGACCCATAATTAAACCCGGACTCGTCATTCTGGAAGACGTCGAAGAAAGCAATACGGAATTCCAACAACTGCAGGACGAGAAAGATCTAGGGGATTGGGAAGAAGATCCGTACACGTTTTACGACCGGCACCGCGGACGCTGTTTCCCAAAGGTTATGAAACGTCGTAAGCTATATCCTTACAACACTTACAACCCTGCGCCCAGAATTGATTACGGTAGTTGTACAGCAGAGCAAACTGGCTCCGATAGCTGCTTTGACCAGTCTAACTTAATTAGCGAGGCCTGCTGCCTTATGACACGATTGAATGACGTCATTTCAAACCTTCAGACCTGCCCATCGATTTCTCCGGATTTACTTTACTCGGAGCAAAATGCCGAAGGAGAAGAAGACGATTTAGACTTAAGTTCGCCCTACTTGGAATTGTGCGATCGGTGTTTCCAATTGTTCGACGCTATGCCTCAACCTAAATTACCTAGTCGAAATTCCACGCTTGCACTGTGCCCAACGTGCTCTCGAGACCATACCAAACCGCCTGCTTCTGTGGTTCCAAAGCCGCAATCTATAGTAAATAGTACCCATCACTGCCATACCACGCCAATGCCTTCTTTTTGCCCTGTGTTACCAATGAATCCTGACTGTAGAAATTTGACATTCTGCCCAACGTCTACGGTGAATAATCCGAGCAACAATGAATGCTGCTCCCATCCGAACTCAACCATGAATCGTGGTTTGAGCAACAACGAATTCTGTCCAACCTCAAAAACAGAATCGGGTTTCAAGGGTGGTGCAGCTTGTCAGCCTTGTTATATTTACGTCCATCATGTGTTTAGCGGAAATCATTGTTGCCTTCCTGACCAGCAAGGTTGTCCTCATTCGCGTTCTTGCTCTTGCCACCCGACCAAACCGGCATCGAAAGTAAACCAAAGTTGTCAGACCGAAGCCGAACCGCGGATTTTAAGCAATCCTACTCCTTCAGAAATAAACCCGAGAACTTTTTCTACTTCAACGAGCTCAAAGCGAAGTGTTCACTTGGGCAGTATGGAGGCATTAAGTCAGCAATTATTGGCGATGAGGAGGAATTTGGTGGCGAAAACGGCCAGTAGAAAAACATTAGAAGCTTTGAGACTAGCGGAAGCCCAGTGGTTGTAAAAAGAAAGATAATGGTAGTACAATTCCTTCAGCTACTTTTAGCCCCTCCCCTTTCCTATGCAACAGGAATTACATTGTCCTTATTTGTACCAATACTTGTAAATTGAACGTTTTAGTTATGTAGGCCATTGGCTGAGAAGTTTATTGTATATATAAGTCATAAATATTCTTATAAGCGTTGCATATGGATTTGGAATTTACACGCGGGCATTGAAGTCACTTCCGCAGTTACTACGCAAGTGAGGCCCAGGTTAGCTAACGCTCCACGCAATAAGCCGCAAGTAAAGAGGAGAAACTAATATAATCCATTAATAAATTTTTAACTAATACGTTGAATAAAATGTTGATTAAATTACTTTGGGGGCTAATTCGAGATATTGGCGACCAGCCGAGACTTGGGTTAAGAATCTGAATCGATTATCTTGTAATACATAGACTCCTTGATGGTTCGTACGAAGGTTATCGATTTGTTTCTTGAAAATACCCATCCAGAAGTCTTTACAAATAGCTTTCATTATGTCTAGCTCATCTTTAAATCGGGGAAATTCTTTGGTGAGTCGCTCAATAAGACGGTAGCCTGTCGAGAATCCAATGTGTTCGAGCTTAGACATCGCTTCATCCTTTCGAAAAACCGAATTAGAATCGTTCGAATATTTTATTTTCAAGTTTTCTAAAAACTACTTTATCTTCCTTCAATTCAGGGTTTGGATCAATCAATGAGCCTACCAACTCCATATGCAAGAAATCAAAAAGAACTTCCTCTGCCATTACGTTAAATTTCAGCTTGGTTATCGATATAAATCTACAATAACTTACAATATTAGTATGAATATTGAATGTATAGTAATTGTAAATTACTATAACACCGAACCGTACTTACATTTTGATTTTCTTTGTTTACACATGCAGATTACAGTGTTCGTAGTCTTTGAACAGCTTATTAGTTAAGAAGATTAGCAGGACAGTCTTCTTTATGTTGTTCTAGACGACAGGCGAATCGTCATCGCATCGTCGTCTGCAGTATTCCCAATAGATGTCGCTGTCTACTCCTTCTGTCTTCCTTCTAGTAAAGTATTATTTTCTTACAACTGGCTGATCCACGAATTGATAGCAAACATGTAGTAAGAAGAGTTATTGTTAGATGGCATATGCGTTGCTATAGGACTTCGAGACTGAAAGTGATTGGGAACGGATCCAAACGACTCATTGTCAAAATGAGCTAACCTAAATGACCTGCTACACAAGGACATTAACTTTTTACTTGAACGAGCTGTTAAGGCCACATGTTTTTAAAACCGTCAGTATAAAATAAAATATATAAGTAAAACTTCGAAATGTCAGCTTCTTGTACGGATATTTGAAAGTTTGTCAATTACCCGCCAAAATGATCCACGCTCTTTTTGTTCGCAGGTTGCCATCAAATTTGTCGACTTGCTTTGGCTGTTTTTTTTTTGTGATGTGAGGTGTTGCGAATTTTAAAAAGGTTGCATGCGGAAGTCTAAATTTTAAGGATATCCGGTAAATACCTAATCCTTTTAATTTATTACTAATTAGTTACTATAGGTGGCTTGTAGGATTCGTGTAGGCTTCGTCCAGGAACATTTTTGTGTTTATAAAATGGCTTCAAATGCAGGATCGTCGAAAAATTCTCTTACTTCCTCCAAAGGAAAAGCAAAAGCAGACAAGAAAATTACCGAAGTTTCTGAAGACCAAATAGAACAGTTTTGCAGCATAACTGGAAGTATGTTTCTCTTCTGTTCTATTTTATAATGAAACCAATTGCAGGAATAAGGGTTATAAATTGCTTTAAATTAGGTGGTGACAAAGAACTCGCCAAATCATTAATTGCTGCCTGCTATGGCAATTTGGAAGTGGCTATAAATATGCAGTTAGAAGGAACTACCTCATCCGTGGCCTCAGGAGAGCAACCCTCAACCAGTACCTCTCAGGACGAAGTTCGAGCACCTATCCCTCAAAAGCAGGAAGTACTAGTGGAGTCTAACTACTCAGATTATTCCTTTGGCTTTAGAGGACGGAGACGGGTTGTTCGAACCGTTTTTGATGGGTTTAGAAACTTCGAAGTGGAGTCAAGTAAGCCAGAACTGAATCTAAGAATATTTTTGTGAATAAAAATAACATTTAATCCTAATGCAGGGCTTCAAGAAGATTTGCTCAATCAAACTGATCCAGCTGGCTTTGCTCAGAAACGAAAAACGCTGGAAGACTTATTTCGGCCCCCACTTGATCTCATGTTTCGAGGGAATCTGCACAGTGTAAGTTTTTCGTTAAATTTCGCAAAGCTTTGGTCAGTGTGTAACGAAATTGATGACATTTTGGTTTCAGGCAAGGGATGCTGGTACGGCTGCTAGTAAGTGGTTAATGGTGAATGTCCAGAATGTTACTGAATTTGCTTGCCAAGCTCTAAACCGAGATCTGTGGTCAAATGCGGCCGTGAAGAGCATTGTGAAAGAACACTTTATTTTCTGGCAGGTTGGAAGTTTGAAAGATCAACTAACAGTGGTAGTACTCAATCCCACTTGTAGGTTCACAGTGCAGGGGAAGAGGGACAGCGTTTCATGACTTTCTATCCCGTAACTAAGTGGCCTCACGTTGCCATATTGGACCCAAGAACAGGGGAATGCTTGCGTACCTATTCGAGTGTGAATGCAGTCACGTTTTGCGATGTAATATCCGAGTTTCTCGAAGAAAACCCATGGGATCATGTGGTCAACAAAACGGAAGATAAAGAAGATCAAAAGCGAAAAAGAAAATGGGTGTGTATATGTCTTCTTTTATAAGGATTACTTTATTCGTGTTTTCTACATTTTAGGACTGCAATTTACTATTCTTGTATTCGTCTGCTTATTTTTCTATTAATTTTTCTCGTTTGTTTCATTAACAGGAAAGCCTGATAGATGACAGCGAGGATGCACAAATGGAAGCAGCCATACGAGCTTCTTTAACTGAAACTGAATTTTGTACCCGAATGAAAAAACTAAAAACCAGCAATGACACAGAGGAAGACAGCAGCGAGGAGAGTGATTTAGAAGCTTTCGAGTCAGATTCCGAATCTCAAGAAAATAGCTCAGGGACCAACGACACGGCCAAAGAGAAGGAAACTGACTTGGAAACGGAAAAGGAGGTTCCGATAACCAATGGAGAAAAGGTGGAAGGTGGTGAGAGCTGGAGGCAGTATTTGGGGGCGGAGACAGACCCCTGTTCATCGTTACAATTCCGCTTCCCTGATGGAACCAAGACCATGCTCTCTTTACCTTGTTCTTCTTCCGTTAAGGTATAATTAGCAGTGGAGTGTTAATTTGCATTTTATTAATTTTTGTACTCGTAGGCTTTGGTAAGTTATGCTGCGTGTAAAGGTTTTCCTTCTGACAAGTATGAACTGGTAGCAAATTTCCCTCGGCGATTGCTCTCCGAGACACAAGATCAGACGCTAAAGGAGGTGGGACTGTATCCGCAAGACACTGTGTTTCTCCAAGCTAGATGATACCGGAATAATTTTTTTCGATGAAAGAATTGTCTGTCTATTTTGTCCTTCATGAGTATGCGAAATTGAACGATCAACATAAAGGCATGTTTAAACTTAGGTATTACGTGACGTAATTAGCGCATTTTTAACATGTATGATTTGATGTACGTTTATTGGTTGTAATTGAAATAATGAAACAAAATAGTTATAAAAGGCGAATTGGGAAAAACAAACAGGGGAAGTAAACCCTGAACTAAAAGTCATGGGACAAGGGTTTCGCTTGAAAAGTTAGCTAGCCAAGTTTGCGGCTGTGTAAGCAAAGCAAGATATCTTTATCTCGCGTATCAATCTAGAAAAGGACAAAAAAACAAGCAACTGGAAGGCTTTTGGCCATAGTGTGGCCATTTATTAAAGTGATAAAGAAAAGAAAATGGTTATCATATACCAACTCAAATAAGCTCCGGTAATACCGAGTAAGATAAGTACATCAAACAGTCAACCCTTAGACAATGCAACTTACACCGTTTATAATCGGGACGTATAATGGCGGTGTATGTTTGCTTAGGGTGCTTTTATTGGCATACGAACTTATAAAAGCCATCTGTCGCTCAAAACGGGGCAGTTTGAGTCTATAGCTGACCTGCATCGTTTAGCTACTCAAAAGACAGTAGCAAAATGAAACCAGCATTCGTGGGGTTGTTAGTTCTTTGTGCCGCACTTGTAAGTGGCAGTGATTATGTCGACGAACCTTTGCTGTACGGCACGTTTCCAGATGGTTTTATTTGGGCGGCAGCCACAGCGTCCTACCAAGTTGAAGGCGCCTGGAACGAAGATGGTTTGACATTAAGTCATTTATTCTTAGGGTAACTCATTACAGCGTATAATTAGGTAAGGGGTTGAGTATCTGGGATACCTGGACATCCAACACTGCTAACATTGCGGATGGTAGTTCAGGTCAAATTGCATGTGATAGCTACCATAAGTACAAGGAAGACGTCCAACTACTAAAATCGATTGGGGTAAATTAATTCGCAACAACCTCTTAGAAGAAAATCTTCTCTAGCGGCTTTAATTAACTCGACAGGTAAGTCACTACCGATTCTCTATCGCCTGGACCCGAATTATTCCTGACGGTGACGGCGCGGTAAACCAAGCCGGAGTTACGTATTACAAAAATTTGATTTCGGAATTGAAAGCCAATGGAATTGAACCGATGGTCAGCATTTGTCAAAAATCTTAAATAATAAGTGAATTAAAATTGTAAAATTAGGTCACAATTTACCATTGGGACCTGCCCCAAGCTTTGGAAGATCGAGGTGGATGGTTAAACTCAGAAATTGCAGACTGGTTTGAGATCTATGCTCGCGCTGTCTTCACCAACTTCGGTGATCAAGTAAAAACACGTATAAAAAGTTAAGAATGTGAAATTTAAAGGATTAAACTACGACTGACAGGTTAAACTGTGGATTACTTTGAACGAGCCTTGGGTTCAGGCTTACGAAGGTTACGGCGGAGGCAGTAAAGCCCCTGGATTAACCGGAACTGGTACCTTGAACTACATCGCTGGACACAATTTGATCCGAGCTCATGCGCGCGCTTATCGTCTATACGAAAAAGAGTTCAAACCTACACAACAAGGTTAAGAAATCTATAAACACGTAGGAGTTCCATAATTTCATATTCGTGCTGTAGGCCAATGTGGAGTTACTCTGAATATTGGCTGGACCGAGCCGGCCGACAGTTCTGGCGAAAGCCAAGCTGCAGCTGAGCGTGATTTGCAATTCAACGGTGGGTGGTTCGCAAACCCCATTTACAAAAACGGAGATTACCCAGATGTCATGAAAGAAATGGTTTGTATACGAGCATAATCTAAGTAAACCCTCTATTTTAAAAAAATGGAGTATAGATTGCGACCAAGAGTGCTGCCCAAGGATTTCCTTCGTCTCGGTTGCCAGTATTCACGGATGAGGAGAAAATTCTCATAAATGGTAGCTCGGATTTCTTCGGCTTAAACTATTACTGCGCTGCCTTGGCCAAAAATAACAAGTTTGATGACCACATCATTGGTTACTTTGAAGATCGGGATGCTAGTACATACGCAGATCCTCAGTGGTACTCGTAAGTATTAACACTCACATCTTTTAATTTTTTAAAACTTGAATATTCCTTCAGTTCTGGATCTTCTTGGTTGAAAGCAACTCCTTTTGGTATGCGCAAAATTGTCAACTGGGTCAAGAAAAACTACGGTGACGTCCCCATTGTTATTACCGAAAATGGTTTTAGTGACAACTCGGGCAACACAGACGATCTGATGCGCATTTACTATTACAAACATAATATCAATCAACTTCTTAAAGGTAAACCTCGTAAAATGGATATGCATTTCGAAATTTTGAATGAATTTTATCATTTTTATTTTTAATATTTTTGTATTTAGCCATAAAACTAGACAACGTAAATGTTATCGGATACACTCCCTGGTCTCTTATGGACAACTTCGAATGGCAGCGAGGATACACGTAAAATCTCTATTAAAGCCACACTCGATTTAATTAATTTCTGTTTTTAATTAGGGAGAAATTCGGCTTGCATTATGTAAATTTCTCAGACCCAAGCCGCGCCCGTGTGCCAAAATCTTCCGTTAAATACTACGCTCAAATCGTAGCAGATAACGGCTATGTTGAAGGATCTTTGCCTTGCAGTTCTTAAGCATTTTTAACGAAAAAAATATCCAACACGAGTTTTCTTGGTTGAAATCATTCTATTAAGATAATACAACGTCATTGCATAGTTCGAAATGTTTATAGGAAGCGCTTTCTCAGTCAACCTCCTCTCTTTTCTTCCCAGCTGTTCTTACAATTAACCAGCGAAAATGAACTACACCCTACGTTTGATTGAGCCCCATAACTGAAGGAACGAATCACAATGAAAATTTTGCATACGCGATTTTTTTAGTTAATATGCTCTTGTGGCAAAGGCTTCCACACATTTAGGCGACCCTCAGCCATCACCTTTTCGATCTCTTCGACACTAATATAAATACGAAAAAAAACTAATTTAGTAGATCGCAAACAAAGGTAGGTAACTTGACTTGCTTAGACATATTTTAATTAAAACACAAAAAGACTACGCCTTACCTCCTAGGTACGACTGTGAGTACCTCACAACCAGTTTTCGTGATGGCCACATCATCTTCAATTCGAACACCTCCAAAACCCCGGAAACGATTAAGTACTTCTGGTACCAAAAACTCTTTTTGCTTTTCATCGTTCAAAGCTTGGTCCAACAACTTTCATATAAAACAATAAATAATTAACGTTATTAAGAAGGGTAAAAAATACATGTTAAAAAGTTGAGATATTGTACCATGTCGATAAAGTAGCAGCCTGGTTCTACTGTGATCACCAATCCTGGTTCCATATGCCGTGCGGTACGTAGACATTTAAGTCCGGGTTGCGTAGGCCGTTCAGGAAGTCCTTTCAAGTACCCGCCCACGTCGTGTACATCCAAACCCATCAAATGACCCAATCCGTGTGGCTGAAATATCGCTCCCAAGTACACCTAACACGGTCCTTCAGTTTCCGTACTTCAAAAGAGAAAAGAAAAATGGCATATCAATACTAACCTTCATCATGTCGTCAACTTGCCCCTGGAGCAACCCGCCCGCTTTAAGCTCTTGGAGCATTACACGGTTAGCCAACAAATGCATATCCACCCAACTCACGCCTAGCAACGACAAACCAATTATACCACCAATCATATCATAAAATTGGCTAAATTTACCTGGTTTCAAAAACGCTATCACAGCACGACTGGCTTTTAACACGGCGTTATACACGAGTTTCTGATCTTCTGTAAATTTGCCATTGGCTGGGAAAGAACACGTGATATCCGACGTGTAGCAATAATACTCGGCACCCATGTCAAACAAACTGCAAAAGAAACGAGAGAAATTGGCAAAACTTCAATTTGTTGTGAATATTAGAGACTAAGTACCAAATGTCACCATCTTGCATGGTCTTCTCATTCGCAGCTCCGGCATGTCCATAATGCAAAACCGACGCATTGTCCCCGGTGCCACAGATACAAGTATACGAGATATGGCGACAGCCTCCGGCAAAATAGCATTGTTGCAAGAAAATGGCTTCGCATTGGTATTCCTTCATGTGCGGCCGAGCATTCTGCATCACCGATTCGTGAGCTTTCGATGATACACGGTTCACATAGCGCAACACATCCAACTCCATTTCAGTCTTTACCGCCCGACTAGAAAATCCCCGAAATCGCTCATAAATCACATATTCATAACAACCTAAAATTACACATCCAAACCATCTCTTGCTAGGACTATTGGGGAGACCATCAGTTATAAACTTAAATTACAAAACTGCTTGGGGCACAATCGGATGTTCGATCTTAGTTCTCAAGTAATCCAATAGCACTTCCGGATGCAAAGCTAATTTGTTAAGGGTGTTCAATTCCAAGTTGATTAACCTAAAGCCCAGTTTCAACAAATGTCGACATCGCATACTCTGCGGGCCAATTAAACAGTTTTTATCGCTCGTAAAATGCTCTGACGGATGAATCAGAACAGCTACTGCGTTTTCCAAGAGTTTCTTATTCCCTTCATAATAACTTTCCACTTCCTGTTTCCGAGCAAGGACCAAATCCACGATATAATAATCAACTAAGGGCATATGTGGTAACACGTATGAGTAAATTGAGGTCCAATCAGGGTCTAATTTGGCCATCGGTTCTGCTAGTAAATGCGCCATTCGTACGATTCTTGCGTCTTTGACTCGACTCTTGCATTGATAATCCCATGGCAGATGCTGGTTAGGGTAAGTTTTACACTCTAAAGACAAGGACACATCCAAAACCTGCAATTTCTGCTTGCTGCTTTCCAAAACTTCTCTTTCTTTCCCCGAGAAAAGTCGATCCATGAAAAACGGGCAGAAAATCCGATTGACAAAATTGAGAGGGAATCGCTCTAAATAGACGCACGCCAGCATGAGATTCACCACCGCGTGAGGTCGGAACTGCAAGAATTTCTGACTGAGGACTTCCTCCACCGTTTGCCAGAATTCGTAAGTTTCAGGAACAAAATTCAAATGACCTAAACTGGTTAAAATTGTTTCTACGCAATTCGGGCTTAATTGCTGGCCGTGTTTAATTAGGTAGCGTGCAGCGGTAGTGCAAATGCTTGGAGATCGCAACCGAAATTTCTGACAATATCCCATGACGGCTATGACTAAGCGTTCATCTTGGATCAAGTGCGCTCGAACCTTCATGTAGCGCTCAAGGATTTTTTGAAACGTGTTATCTACGTAATCCAGGTCGTCAAAGCCCCGAATCAGACTGATAACGCTCGTTTCGTCTAAAGTGTGCAACGTCAGACTTATCCACTTGGCGATGTACGAACAAATACGATACGACGGGAGTTTGAGCCATTTCACAACATCCAAAATGATCACAATATCTTCTTTGCTTAATCTATTGACATTCAAAGGAAGTTTGCGTTCCAAAACGCTGAAAACAGCTCGCTGACTGGCTTTCAAGTGAGGTAATGTACTAAAAGCTGATACTAAATTCGAGTCGATTTCCTGTACCGAATTTTGGTTTTGGAGCAGCGCAGACCAAAGTTGATCATGTATTGGCGACGGTCCACGCTGACTTAGTATGCCTATGATTTCGCAAACTTGGGGGACGCTGAGCTGGTTATCCCAAATGCGAGCGAGGCACTCTTCGACGAGTTTTTCGCGGTAAATCTGGGTTTCGCCAGGAAACGAGGTTTCGTTTAGGACATCAAGGGTTTGGATGACATAATACGGATCAGGGGCTTGGCGTAAGGTGCGAATGAGTTGCAGGAGGATGGCATGGAGCGTGAAGGAAGCGTTTTGAAGTTTTAGGCCCTCTTCTTGGTCCATTTCGGAACGTAGTTGGGCTATCCTTTTTAGCGCTTGAAGGGCGATCAGGGGTGTGACTTGTTCGGCGTCGAGATTGGATAGTGCCTGGAAAAGGAGCTGGAAATCATTGCAGTTTTCTAGATTAACTTCCAAACTAGGCAAATGTTGGGAGAAACGAGGTGGAGAGCTTTGGAAATCTTTACTTTTCACATTTTTGCAAAGGGTGAGCACATCATTCGTTTTTCGGACGATTATGGGCAGTTCCTGGATACTTAACCCGTCCTGCAGCAGAATCATGGAATGGCCGAACTTCCCGGATTTCCCTGACGAGCTAAACGATCTCTTATGACTCTTACGGCATTCGATATGCAAATGATCACGGACATTGACGATCCAGCTTTTATGCAAATTCACTGAACTAGTTGGCAAGTTCTCACCAACGCGAGTTTTGAATCGCATTAATAACATAAAACCCCAACGACTCTGCATGATGATAAATTTTTAAAGAACTTCCTGAGAACTTAGACTCATTGTTGCTCGCGAACGTGCATACATTACGTAAACAAACATAGAACTCTTGTCATGAATCGATGGATTTAAATATCGATTACAGCTCAGCAAACTTTTACGTATCGAAATGAACCATAACTACCATGGGAAAGATAAATAATCGTTATTGAACTTTCGATAGTAAGTTTATCGATGAAAATTAAACGCGGCGCCTTATTCAAAATGTTTTGATTTAAAATGTGAAATTCCGCACTTACCATTCGCAAATCTCCGGGTACAGTAGTTGATTCTCAACCTTGAACCTATTCATGAAAACTAGAATGCAATTTAACCACAGAAAGAAAATAGATTTACTTGTCAATGCCTTCAAACGAAGCTTCTGGTGTAGTTTTGCCACTATCAGAATTCACCCCTGTCTAGAAAAAAAAAACCGTCAAGGGTTAAAAAACTGCCGACTTGATATATGCTTACTAAAGTGAGTAGAATTGAAGGTTTTTGCTTGATAAGCACATCTACAATCTCATCGACATAATAGACGTTGTCAACTGCGTATTTTTTCTTAAAATGCTCAGGTGAGTGAATTTTGCCCATCCATACAGCATACGCTTCAGGTAAACGAGGCATAAACAGGGACGCCTTGCCGGTATCGACCTCAATAGTTCCATACCAGTCGGGTTCAAGTACCCCAAACGCCCACTGGAAGAAAGATTCCTGTTTCGAAAAAGAGGGGGTTTTAGATTCCATCTAGGAATCCCCGTTAGTACAAAAAAGACAAAAAGTGTACTTGTCTAAAAGGAAGTTCTACATCCGAGCAATAACGGGCAGTGGATTCGGAGCGACCTCCCTGAAGCAAAACAATCGACTTTGGGACCATTTTCTTGTCACTTTTTAATTTTTCGCACAATCTCGACCGGTTCAAGGCGAACAACGCCATGGGAACCGAATGTGTATGTGGGCCTTGCGAGTATGACATTTTTACAGAAGTAATACTTGCCAAATATTCTTCGAATAATTCAAATACTGCGGAAAGTAGACTCACAATCAAATAACACCGCAGACAACGAAGATAACGAAAGGTTTGTGCACGGAGAAGCAGACACTTTCCCACTTGTGGTCCCCAGCTCTTTAAACTTTGTTTTGAGGAGACGAGTAGACTGACCTTCATCCAATGAAAGGAACTAAATCCTGATCAGTACAACATGGAGGCGTGGTTCCCGTCGGCATTCGATGTCACAATGTCACATTACTCGTCACTACGGAATTATAATACATTTCTAACGATATTACATGAAAAAATTCTTAACGGCAAAAGAATTAAAATTTAGAATAGTTGGTTTAAAATAGTTCTAATTGACTTTTGGTCCTTTTTGGGTACATGACATTGCATACAAAATGGATACATATGTTGGAAGGTTGATTCCCACGGAAAGTTACAGCAGTCCATTCTCGCACTCAACTCCTGCTAATTATAATGTCGTTCAGCTTTAAGTCATGCGCAGTTATCCTCCAATCTCAATTTTAAAAATTGTGTCATCTTATTTGGAAACTAATTTCTCCTAGGACTACCCAAACTTTAAAGCCCTTGAAATGGACAGGAAAGCAGAAGAACGCAAACCCTAAGTACAAAACTGCGTCATAATGATAAATGGAAATTTGGTAAAAAAGCATTAGAATTAGCATAGGCCACTCTTTTTCAAAAAGGCTTCACAGGTTTGTTAGACACTATCTGCAGGCCTTTCAAACAATTGAACTGCGTAATGGAAGTGCTCACGTATGACTACATCTCATGTGTTAGGCTCCTCTGCTTTAGTAAACTGCATAGTACACAAACACCGATTGATTACTCTAACCAGCAAACGTCCTGAGAAGTACTGCAGCATCCGTTGAGACTTAGAATGGTTCTTTTCATGCTTCCTGCGCAAAACAAAATTACGCACAGTCCTTTTACTCGCACCATTCCTGGAAATGAAAAAAGTAAAATATTTTAGTGAAATATTTCAACGAATAGAAAGTAATGTTAAGATAATGAAAAGCCACAATATGCTTAACCTAATACTGTCCGTAACACAATTAGACGTTATTATTTGTTCACGGGGAAATAAGGGAATGCAAAGGTAACCTAAAAGTGAATGTCATGGTGAAATGGTGTTCCAGGGACAAAATTTTCGTTCTAATCTCAGACTTGCTTAAGCATTTCTATTGAATTTGCGTTCGCTTTTCGGTAACACTTTTCTACCCAAGGTCGCTCTGCCAGAGACATTGAAAACAACTTCGAGTGTCTAGGGCCTAGCTCAAGAACACGTCTTATGCCCTGATCCATTATCGCAGAAAGTATCTGGACGTCTGATAATTACGTTGCTTGCATCATGACCTGACACATTTCCTTCAACGTAGCTATCATCTTCTATCCTGCTAACAAAACAAGCGAAGAGGTGCAGATTAATTTTAAGAGGCGAAAAAAAGATTCTCATAAACAAGCACATTTGCAAATGGATTTACGTATAAACGTGGGCTCCCAAACACACCAATAATAACCATCCCGAACTAGCAAGAACTTCGACCCTTGTACCAAATCATTTAATTTAACAAAAATAATTTGTTGCTAGGATTTACAACATTGCCAAAGACGAAGCTCCCATTGTATATTACTTCCTTATTCTCAAGTAGGGGGGGGGGGATTATGGACAAATATGTCCTTGAGTTACGTTACGCGGGATTACTACTTGCGCACTTCGGTCCAGTTCGAGTTTAGACCAAGTGTCAAAGTCGTTTCTAATAAACGTGAGTACCGTGACTACCCATTTGAATTCGTCATGAAAAATGACTGCATAAATCAAAATTCTGAATGAGTAAACTTCTACCTCATAGCAAGCAAACACGGCGCATCGCTTTCAACGCATTACTGCGCAACAAGGAATGTCTTTCGTCTTAACCTTTCTTAATGTCTATCCCGTAAACTATTTCTGTGTAGTCTGTTCCTTTCGTGCGTTGATATCACACGTTTTTGTTAAATGGCAATAACACCTTACTGGAAAGAGGTCGTACACAAAGAAAACCCAAACAATCTGCACAGATATGTGGGTCCTGTACTAAAGGTCTTTCGGGTGATGGGGTTTCTGCCCGTACTTAGTAATGACAGTTCGCTATGGGTTTGTAAATCCGAAGAAAAAACTATTTTTCCTTACGTTATTAAATTTATGCATCCATGTACCCTCTACACAGCAATACTAATACTAGGCCAGATAGCAGAAATATCCCTTACCCAGTACATGCACGGACGCTATCTCAAAACTGACACCGCATACCAAATCATCTACATCTACAGCGTTCGCATTAAGTACATGTGCTACGGGATATTGGGCAACTTCTTCCTGCCTCGTTACTTCCTCTTCAGAATCTCTACCTTAAAACATCTTTGCCTCAACCTTCAGCCGTTTGTGTCCACATTTCCAATTCAAGCTTTCCAAGAAATGCGTCGCACATTAATTTACTTGCTGGTTTTTCATTCAATATGGGTACGTGTTCAGTATTAGTTGTTCTTGTTGTAAATAAATACCAAAAGGATTGTCAAGTGTTTTGTTAGATGATTTGCTTTGTGGCGATTACCTATCACTGGATTTTCCAGTACTCCCAGTACTACAAGTCCATTAACGTGGGCTATTTCATGTACGTTCTACGGTTCCTGAGCCACACCTTTTCCATCAACTTCCTCATTTTATTCACCACCGTCTGCCTAGCCACCAGCCACAGCTTCCAAGCTTTGACGCTGGAGCTGACAAAAGAAATTAAAGAGGAAAACCCGAGGAAATTACTGGCGGCTTTAAGCGCAGCTCGGCAGAAATATCGGAGCTTAACCAAGGCTGTCCAAACAATTTCCAACCTTTTCCATCCCGTACTCTTCTTCTACATTTCTGCAACTTCATTAAGCGGAATAGTGAATCTGTATGGAATCGTTCGCTGCTATTTCCATAGCCCCCAGCAACTGTCCAAGGACTACAATATCATTTCTTCGCACATGGAGTGGGGATTACTGCTTCTCATCCATGACATTTTCAACCTAGCCGTTTTAATATGGGCCGCCGAATTAATCCCGGATGCAGTAATTCAATAACTAGCTTAATTGTACACATTTCTTTACTTTCCCCCCTACAATTCAGGCTCGAACCGCACCTCAGCTCTTGCAACAAATTCCGCTGCAAGAAATAAAACTAGCGAACTTTCTGAACTCGTTTTTGCTAGAAATGCAGCTAAGCCGAACTGAAATTTCTTCGAGCAACATTTTCATGTGCAGCAAACGGATTTTCCCCGCTGTAAGCATCTATGCTCATAGTCGTTATGGCTATTAAAAGAAAATGCCTTATGTATTTATTTAGATCTCGGGCAGTGTTATTATCTATATGTTAGTGCTACTTCAATTTGATCAATCGACAGAGTGACTGCCCAACCCTGCCCAAACTTGACCTGACAGACCTCTGACATTTCAGAGTTTGAGTCAGATCCACTACATATTATATTTGAATCCACTACACGCTACAACCGCCAACTGACAGAATTTCGATACGGCGCTTATAACTTGAAGTGACTGTATTTGTAAAGTAAACTGCTGCACATATAGAAAATGACGCCCGAAATTCCGTAGACTTCGAACGTACTGGCAGGTAGACTAACGGTATTGGAAAATCCATCGCATTTCAAGTTCCAACTTCGAGACCAACAGAGCACCAATATTTCTTTTGGGAGAAATGGCAGTTGAGAACAGAAAAGTGATTCAGGTTTGGCAAGAAAGTTATGGAAAAGAATCTTCAGATTTCATTAATGGCCTCCGACCTTTAATTTTCTTGTCAAAGCTCTGGGGATTTTTGCCCCTTAAAACAGTGCCCCTGCAGCAATATCCAATTCTGGCTAGCGTTTGGCATACTGAGTACATTTACTGCTGCGTAATCACAATCTTGCAATTAATAGACGTCCTGCCGAGTTTCTATGCATTTACCAAGTTCATGCCTAGTTCTGATGACGAGCTGACATACATTGTTGCTGTGCAAATCAAGCATTTCTGCTATGCCGTCTGTGTCAACTTCCTTGCCCCGCGTTGCCTGTTTTTACGGCTACACCACTTGCAGTCAGCCGGCCAAAAGTTGGCGCAATTTGACAACTATTTTGGCACGGCCACACGACAGATTTATAGACGCGTTTGGGCCATTTCTGCCACCCTCCTAGTCCTTAACACGGCTTGGGTAAACGTATTTATCGCTCTTCTACTTTTTAACCTTTGAAACTCTTCCAACAAAAACATCTGACTTAATCGGCAGCTCGGAGGGCATTTTGGAAGTCCTTAATTCATAAAGAGTTAATTTAACTCTTTGAGTGAATTTTAACTTACTTTAAATTTCGCATATCTATCCCTGTACGGTATTTCCACCCCAGTTTTAAACTCTTACCTTAAGTTCTTCAACCCTTCAAATCTTTCGTTTTCTAATTAATTTCGTTATTTGGGTCTAATCAGGTGCTGACTGCCTGTTTCATAAACTTGGATTGGATTGACTGGTACACGAATCGTCTCAATTCACCCATTTTGGGACGCACGGTCTACATTGTTCGCTGGTTCAATCATTCGTTGTCCATTTTCCCATTAATTTGGTTCTGCGTACTCTGTTATATCGTCGCCCAAAGATTTTCCCAACTTCGACTCAAATTAAAATCCACTCTCGCAACTTACTCAATCCACTGGTTCGCTGGGAACCCAGCCCCTTACCTCATTGATGACCCCAAGAACAATTTACCCTTGTTAGCCCACTCTATCGACGACTTACGCGCCGCTTATTGCTTCCTAGCAGAAATTGCGCAACAGATTTCCCATTTTTTCTCTATGGCTATGGTTCTGATTTTCACTCCGAAGTTGGTGGAGACGGTGGCTAACATCTTTGATATAGTTCGCTGTTGGATGAAATCTTTCGAGAATGGGTCGCGCGATTCTTCGGAATGGATTTCTACCTGGGTCCCACTATTACTGAGTTATGATTTAATGTGCATCGCTCTCTTACTTTGGGCAGCAGACATCATTCCGCGAGAGGTATAAAACTTGTAAACACAACAAAAGCTAAAGTCTGCTCTATTTCAGGCTCGTCTGGTATTGGAAGAACTCAAAAAAGTCTCGCTCCGAGACGCCGATCCCCTGATCCATCAGCAAGTAATTTCGAAAAGCACTCACGCTGTACAGTACTTTATTTTTGGGTGTGTATAAGGTTCAAGCGTTTCAAGTTCAAGCATTGAGCACGTCAGTCAAAATGACAGCTGGAGGCTACTTCACGCTCGGCAAAAAACTATTACCTTCGGTAATTACTTTCATTTCTGTGAATGTCTACTTCAAGACAAAATGATTTATTCGTTTCATTTGCGCAGATGGTGGGAACTATTACAACGTATATCATAGTACTGATCCAGTTTGAGCAATCAGGCTCTAACAAGACCCGGATTGCCACTTCAAACACAACTACCTCTTAAATGCATCTTTTTCGAGCAAATGTACCAAGTTTGCTGACCATTTTTTGAGGACAAACAGCGTACGATTTATCTACTACTAAATCTACAGGTTAACAGAACTTTTGGGGGTAGAAAGGTCGAAATTATAATAAGAATTAGACTTCAACTTTTTAGGTTAAATTAGACTTCAAGAGAGTTAGAATGTTTCTTCATTTTAAAAACAATTTGAAATTCAAGCTACCTGCAGAGAAAAATGAAATAATACATTCAAAACGAAGAAAATAAATTAACTGACAACCAATAAAAAGTTAATCCCAGTTACAACTGTGGCCGTATCTTTATCTCTTGACTAGTTTTGCCTGCGCATCTTTACAGCAGGAGCTATGCGCGGACTTCCCCCCATAATTTCCTCCTTCACTTTCAGCCTCCTTTCAGTGTCATTACTGTAGCCCTTCGGAGAGGTAATAGCTTTGAGCAATCCGCAGCAAATTGGCTATAATCTTGGCTATGGAGAAGCTTTATACGCTAACTTAAAATTTTTAGTAGACATAACATTTCAAGTGCATAAACAGCAAGAGAAGTGTTGACGGACAATGGCCAGCTTAGAGTAGAGCAGCAGCTATTGTCCGGTGCATTTCTACGTGAGAAGGACCGACATTTACGTCACGGAAAAAGGGGGGCTGGGGTAAGGCAAACCGAACACAAATAAACACGGTTCTAGGTGAGGAGCTGAAAAATGCTGCGGTGGGTCATTAAATTGCCGTTGCAGCTTTGGCTTTCAGTCCGCTGTGTTATTGCTTGCCTCCTGCCCTGTCTCTAGCAAATAAAAGCGATTGTCTTGAAAGGATAAGGTACAGAACTCCACATGCCATGAAGGGGGCCGTTTATGAACAGTGTCTCTTATTTATGACAATTGTTGAAACGCTCGCTGTGATAAGTGTTAATACTATCATGGTCCTAATGTTCTTACGTCATCAACAACTGCTCTCAGCGATGAATCTGTACATTTGCTCTATGTGTATTTCCGGATTAATTAGCGGGATTTTGGCGCCATTCGGCATCGGACCTTACGTTGGGTAATACTTGTGTCATTTTCTTTAAACTACAGCTTTTAAGAGTTTTTTTTTAATTATTCTCTTATATCCATTACTCAGAATAAGGTAAAATTGAAAAGTATTTGAAAGCTAACATTTTAAATATCACTTAAGTTCGTATTTTTCATACGACCTTTTTTAAGTGTAACAAATAGTGAGAGTTATCAACATTTCCAAAAACCAGCGCTAATATTCAAGGACAGTCATAAAGACGACAAACCCGGTGCCGAAAGATTAAAAAAGTCGACGCGGTGAAAAAAGCCTCGCGCTCACATAAAAGGCGACCTCGGCTTTAAATACCCTATATTACTTTACCACGCTATAACAGAACCGACTCGGTTTCTAAGAAACGTCAAACGAGCTGAAACCGACACAGTTTGGGTTCCGATAACCCTATTCTACGTAAACGAAGTCTCGTCTATCTCATGATATCTCGTGTATCATCGCGTCTAATCTAACTGTTTCAGTACCAAAAGAATAAAACTACAATAGCAACCAAATTTAATAAGACAATAATAAACGATAAAAGTACAGGATGTCCAAATCATTATGAAATACAATATTACTTTTAGTACATAAATCCTAGATTTTCGCTTTTCTGTCGATTTGACTGGATTGCACTGGATTAAGTTAAAAATCTTTTATATTGGGATACTCTTGAGTTCTATATGAGGGTTTACAACTAGTATCAACACCCCATTTACTTTATATTTAATATGTCACTAACAATATTTCTGATAGTTTGTCAAATATTTTTGCTAATTTACTATTTCTTCTACTTTCCAAAACCGCAGGCCGTACACCTATGTGGGAGTGTTTAGTGCAAACCCTTGCGTAGGGCAAAAATGGAAAGCCGTAGTATTCTACGCCGCCGCTTTCAACAACATTCTCTGCATGCTGGCTATTGCGGTGGAGCGTTGGCGGTCTCTCTCCTCGTCTACACGCCACAACAGCTCCTGCAAGATCGCGCGCATAGTCACGTCCATCCTCTGGATAGTCTCCGCTCTCTACGCGGTAATCCTCTTCCAAAAAAGCAGCTACCCTCTACCCATCACCGTTTCTTTCGGTCCCCCATCTGAATCCTTTGTATCTGAACGGCAAAACCTCTTTTCGACAGCAACAAACCTTTCCTATACAGAAACGTTAGATTTTGTGACGTCAGCGACGAACCAAACAAACTTCCAAATCATCACATGTTTTTCCCCAAAAAGAACGTTGGTTCTCATAATTGCCAGCGTAACCTTCGCTGTCAGCTACTTAGTCCCTTTATTAATTATGGCCGTCATTTATAGCCGACTCATCTTACGTCTAATGGCTGACATGCATCGTGTGGCAAGTCGCGCGAACAGTTTACAGCGCGCCAAGTTCCGCGCGGTGCAAGCAATGATCCTCGTGGTGATTATCTTCGCCGCGTGCTGGCTGCCGGGCCAGGGTTTGCAAATCTGGCTCGCGTCCCGTACCACGGATTATATCCGATCCAAAAGCCACGTGTCCATCATCGAGAAACTCGTTGTGGATTTTGGAACACATTTTGCCATATGGAACCACTGGATTCACGCCCTTGTTTACCCGCTCTACAGTCGCCAAATTACTTGTGCTCTCCGCGAAACTTTATCTTTTTTTTTCTGTTTTGGTTCAATGACATGCCTCCGCCCTCCAACAGCCAACCCGTCAATTGTGGCCAGTCCTGACGGTAGGATATCATCAAGTGTTGCCAGTACTTGACCTTTCCTTTCACCCTGGCTAAAAATACAACTATCTTGTCTTGTTGTACGAATAGTAGCCTACTTCTTTCTTTCCTTTTGAGGCAGATTCCAGTCCCCGGCTTGCCGTCAGATAAACAAACGTGAACACAAAAGAATGCGAAAACAAACTAAACTCTCGCGTCCTATACTTCTTTCTAAGCTAAATGCTCTCAAGACCTTTAGAAAATACACTCGATGAGATTTCGTTCTGAGGTCTTGTTTGATCATTTTAAACTATTTTGTTTAGAAAGACGCCACAATTCGCGACAAGGATCGCAAATTATGGCATCCTAGATAAACACTTTGGGATGTCTTTGGAAAATGTGACGTTTCCGAAAACAAAATCTTAAGTTTACACAAAAATTTTTCTTTCGGAAAAAGGAAAATTTTGAATTAGTCCAGGTAAAGTAAGGCAAAAGACAAAATTCACGTCTTTTGAGCTGCTCTATAATGCGTGTGCTTTGTGTTTGCAACTACGCTCAAAGTTCTAACGCGCTAGTCTAATTAGCAGGTACGTAATAAGTGTTTGTACCTTATCGTCCTTCCTGGGTGGCATCGGAGGCATTATGGAGCCGATTGCCGGTCTTGCGTAGCAAGTGTTGACCGAACTATAAATAAAAACCAAGCAGATGTTACTCGCATTTTTGCAAAATACACTAGTTTGACTAGTAAAGACCGTGTAAATACTGTTACGCCGCAAACCAATTAATAAACTTACTGGAAGATCTCCATCAGAAGACGTATCCATGTCCAACTTCATGCGAATATGATTCTCGCGACTAACTCGGCGATTTAACAACGGTTTTAAAGGCTTGTTATGGATGGGGCTTGGAGAACGGGAACGTAACCTGTTGGGGATCTTCAAGGTGACGTTTTCAACGTCTTCGAAGACATCAACGCTTTCCGAGAAGGAATCACGTTCATCGTAGTCCTTCTCCGGAGACTCGTGGATTTGATGCATCTGTGCGAAACGCTTACGCAAAGCCAAAGCGATTAGCGAAGCCGGATCTTCCGAATCTGGCTTGGACCGCGACGGGGTGCCACCTGGGGACCTACAATTAAAAACACAAATGTTTTACAACGACGAATGAGAACAGTTCTGAATTTTGTTAAGAACTAATTGTCATGCACAATTTTACCTACATTATTTAATTCTTTTAGTATTATTGAAAAACAATAATTACTAGAGGCGTATTGAACAATATTTTTACAGAAAGAGTTGTAAAAGTATTACAAGAAAGAGAAGCCGTAGAGATTACTGCAGAAATGTACAATATATACGTTAATAAAGAGAATTACTTTATGCCTAATTAGGTACTACAATAACTCGCTAAATTAAATTAGAACTACAGAAATTAATCAGGAACGTCACAATTACTTCGCAAACAAAAACAACTAATCAACTACGGAATACTGGTCCACTAATTCTATTTAGCAATAATAATTAACCAATCAAATTTAACAATAATAGGCAATAAAGACAACAGTTTACCTTCAACTGTCACGGAAAGTTTGCAACGAATAAAAGAAATCTTTGAATAGTTAAAGATGATTTGTTATCTTATTTTTACCTTTCGACTTTCTTGAGTCTGACTTTACCCATGTCCTTTAAAACATCGCTCATTGAAGGTACACTTTTCGTCCTCGTAGCCTTATTATTATTATTGACAGCACTTTTTAAAGTTGGTCCGCCTCCAGCTAGTTGTTCTTGTAAAGACATTTTCCGGTTTAAATTGTTTGGGGTAGAACTTTGTATACTAAACGGAGGTGGTGGTGGGGGCGGGGGTGCCGAATTGCACAGTGGAGGTGGTGGTGGTGGAGGAGGCGGGGCATTAAATAGTGGAGGTGGAGGAATTGGCGTGCACGGGAGGCTTCCATACCCTAGAAAATAAACGACACAATTTTAATAAATAAAGTTTTAACATTTCTGTGTGATTTACCAGAGCTATGATTTTGGGTATTGTTTACATCTACGCTGACGATTTTAGCTACAAGTTCGCGTAGCTTGGCAAGTTCGTCTTCTAAAGCTGAGATTTTGCTAAGCGCCACAGTATCGACTGTGCTTTGAGAACTGATTAAGGAATCGGCACAAAAGCTTGAAGGACTATCTGAGCGATGTGTGTCCACATCAATGTCGTCTGGCACGCCTTCGTCTTCGAGTTCGATGCGAGAGGAGGAGAAAAGGCCATAATTCTTCTCGCGAGTTAAACGAGCGTTACGAGCACGTTGATTTAACTTGCCCCATTTTTCAATTTTGGCCACTGGATCCAAAACAGGAATGTTAGCTAAACCTTTGGGCTCTTCACTAACTTTAAAAACTGTAGTTCCACTGGCTATGCTTAGAAGATCAGAGTCTAAGGGCACGTAGGTGAAATGCAGACGTGGAAGGGATTTTAAGGGCAACTTGGTGGCTATTTTTCGGACAAAACTGCGTTTGTTGCCATACGATTGTGGGGGACTCCACAACAAGGCACGCGTTTCTTCACCAAAGCGTGCAACCACCCAATTTACTCCCAGCTGTTCTCCAATCAACAACACTACATCTTGGATGTCCAACCTCAACTCCTGTAAAATTCCAACGACGAAACTCCACGTTTCAGCCATGAAATAAATTCGTCTTGGGGACTAAGCAATTGAACGTTTACACGTAATAGAACTTGTCTTGTCTTGTAAAGTACGCCGCGGAAGCACTAAATTGTGCTTATTGCCGCGTGTGTCCAGGTTTTGTTTTTCCTTGAGTTTTATTAATTTTACCAATGCTTATAGGGTCGTAATAGAAATCCCAACAATGAATCGACGATGCAATGACGACAAATATTAAGAGAATGAAATGAAAGCACCTACAAGCACCAGCAAGCTATAAGTAAAAAGGATATAATCAGAAAAATTTAATTTGATAACATTCCACATACTTAACAGGCACGAAGGAGTCGTAACTTTATGCAAATTAAACGGAAGTCAAAGAAAAACAAAACAGTTCAGGCAACAAGCAACCTTTATCTTTCTTTAAACTGTTTGATATCGAGTTCAACAGATGGCACCATTAAAAAGAAAACGGTTACATTCAAAACTGGCGCGAAATTTGAAAGGGTCACGAAAACTTGGGATTTTAAATTGAGAAAGCAAAATTCATTTCCAAAAACTGTTCTATTTGTACTTAAGCTAAAAGCATCCTGTAATTAAATTTAAAAATATAAACGTACGTATATCAAATTGATGTCTGCTGTACGTCAAGGGCTTTGTCATTACTTTCGTAAGTTTACAATAAATGTCCGCCATTTTTGTTACAATATCCTAATTCCGACGTCGTTTGCAATATTTTATTTGAAATATCAATTATTTTAATAGTAACTTTTTGATATTATAATATTACAGTGTAACTTATAAACATTTTATTGGCATTAAAAGGTACCAAGGTAGCCGGTAAAATTCTGCGGTGAGTTGGAGCTTGACAACACTGAATAGAAATGGGTCCGTTTTATCACTTCGTGACAAGTGTCTAACAAATTGTGTATCCCTTTTGGCAGTAACAACTTGAATTAATCTTTATGTTCCCAGGTAATACTTGGACGACTGGTGTAAAACGAATTGTCACATTTTCATTTTTTTAGATAAAGAGTACGTATTGTACTTGCACAGTAATTCAGACTCACAATCAGGTGACTAATAAAAGGAACAGGCGTTGTCCCCACATGTGCAGAAACGAACAAACGCGAACTTCCGTCTAACGTTTATCAAAGCATTATTCAACTGCCAACTTCAAAACGCTTCCCAAATATGAAAGGCATTCAGATATGAGCAGTTGTTTTTAGCAGGGTATAAAAAGGTTGGAAGAATGCTTCAAAACCGCACAAGTTTTGCGAACATCAGTCGATTTTTTCTAATATTTCCAAAACGGTATTCCCAATATTTTACTAGACGAAAATGTCTTTCCTTTTAGTGTTGATGATTTCGGCGTACGCCTTGGTAAACTCTTAATCTATTTGTTCAATTAAATAGAAACGAAACATATATTAAAAATAAACTTGTTATCTAGCTTCAAATACTAATATTTATATAACACAGATTTCAACGTCTTCCGCAGCTGGTTATAATGCCACGGGTAAGCTGTCGTACTCCACAAAAATTCTACCAATTTTTATTCTAAATATTTGTATATCTAATTATAGATAATCCTGTAAGATGAGGTATTTACAACTAACTTCCATAGTGCTAACGATACATCCTATTTAGCTTCCATGCTTGTCGGAAACCCATCGTAGTGGAGCGAAAACTTGCATGAATCAACGTACGTTTCAGGCTCCCCTTATATTGCATACCATGTAAATTATATTTTAAATAATATATTTCTGTTTAGTTACGGCCCTTCTCAATCAAACTACAGTAATATTTTAAAATTAGTTTTAATTTTAGTTTAAAAAATTAATTATTAACCATTTTCTAAACAAGTCCACGAGCACCAATGTCACAATGGTAAGCTGAGATATTTTACATATTCGAAATTGTCTAATCACATTCTACGGTATTTTAAACAACTTTAGTGCCTTCCGAAATGCGTCTTACAACAATGGAACGCGGTAAAATTTAAGTTTATTACATCAAACAGTACTTGATTTTCCTTATTTTTTAAATATAACAAATGCGCTTTTTATTTTGTTCATTAAAAAAATCTTTACAGATTGATTCAGCAGGAGTGATAAGCTCCACCGGTCTAGCGGCGGTGATCACAGCCTCTAATTTAACCTCAACTAGAAAAATTAACGCTACTACAATTTTGACTACTTGTTTGGCCTCAAATACTTCCGTAAACGCTAACGGTAATAATCCTATTAATTTTATTTCTGGAGAAATTCAAATCAACCATACAAAATTTAAAATACTAGCAATGTTTTATCATTATCCAAAAAGACTTAATTTAAAGTACTGTGGAGTTTCAAATTTTGTAGAATACCTAGAAGACTTTCACCTAATTTTCTGTCTTATCATTTTGTAAGACACTTGTCTGTGCTCGCCGCCTTCCAATGGCCGACCCCAACAACCTAACGGAAAGCCTTCTTCTTCCGGCTTTCCTATCGGCCTTCGTCCAGGCCAAGCCGGTGGTAATACCAAGCCGACTTTGTCGGCGGATTGCCTGCCCAGTGCTCAAGCCCTCCGCTGCCTGAAAATTGCCCTTCATGCCAACGTAAGTTTACTTTTTACCACTCCGGGGCTTATTTATTGTTGTAACTTTCTTTTCTTTCTAAATTCTGAATTCATCTGATTTCTTTTCTGACCTTGGGAGGACTTTTCTATACCTTTCTCTTACACAGAGTTGTGGTCAACGATGCCAAAAGCCAACACAAAAACCAAAGACCGGCTAGAAACCAGTACCTCAACTATCGACGTCAGGTTTGGTCCCAATAATGTATCCAAGAAATACACGTATACTATTACTCCTGCAAATCTACAAGTTGCTTTCACTTATACCAGGGTCTATGAATTCCTCTCCATTTTTTAAAAATTTGTTTTCCTCTTTTTTTATTCTTAGAATAAATTTGCTGGTTTGGAGAAAATGTCCAACACGGCATTGAGGAATGAGAAAGAGAAACGAGGAATTTCGTTCCAGGCGACTAAAAAAACTCTTGGAAATGGTTCAGTTTTCATAAAACATAAAAAATACTCGACCCCCCCCCCCTCTAACATGCTTCCCAAACAACTTTTTAATTAACTGTTTTCCCTATACGAAAATCTATCATACACAATGAAAAAAAAACGACGTGCTCGATAACCACTGCGTGTAACATTTCCCCCCTGAAGCATTCATTCATTCATTAAAGGAACAACCAATTTCATACAAAAATGTTTACAAAAATTACGACACCTCAAAATTACCCAATTCTTCACCCCAACCCTTTTTATGAAGAAATATATGAAGTTGACAGGCTCAAGTCTACAAGCCGTATTTAAATATTTTTTTTTACAACTATAAATAACAATTGCACATCTTCGCTTGTTCTAGAATTAAATATTTAAATTTGGCTAACTGAAATATAGTTAGAAAAGGCTGGTGAAACACGATTCTTCGTTGTGTTTTTTTAAACTGTATAGAACGAAAGATTTTGTTAAATTGAAGCTTCACAAAGATTCACGAAGTAAAAAAAACGTAAAAACAAATAATTTGGTACAAAGCTCGATTTAAGATTGAAGTACACAAAATTGAGTCTAAGACTTTATGCAAGGCTATAGTTTATTACAGTAACATAATTATTAATACATAATTAGTAAGAATCACTATTAAATTAAGTGTTATAGCCCCAAGGAAGTTAAAACTAGGTTAAAAGCCTGGTATCCCAAACCAACTTGGGTTAAAAAAAAATATCCTAGATGACGAATGATTCAATTCATGACAATGCCATGCTGTATAATGTATAAGAGACAGCTGGGCTGACAAATCATCTGATCCTTTATACTTTGGAAACAGTTATAGAGGATAAGGACGAGGAAGAAGAAGACCTATAGCAGCCTCTTCTTGTGCTTTGGTAATCGAATGCTTATTTCTCAGCCATCCAGGGAGCCCAGCGCGGCCTCGTGACCCATATTTGACAAGCTTTAGGGAAACAGAATGTCTTCACAGAGAGAAGAAAGAGAAGACAGAAAAAAAGAAAAAAACTCAATGGTTGCATATTTTTCTTCATGTTTGTACCGCGTGAGGCAAACTAACCAACCTCTTAAAAAAAGGCTTAAAAATATGTACTTGTTGGCTTAAAAGCAATAAAA
The DNA here is from genome assembly GCA_022832285.1 of Lepidurus apus apus. Classification (NCBI taxonomy): domain Eukaryota; kingdom Metazoa; phylum Arthropoda; class Branchiopoda; order Notostraca; family Triopsidae; genus Lepidurus; species Lepidurus apus. Next base: position 131,558 of record JAGJRO010000092.1, read on the forward strand.
CGTATACGCAACTAATTTTCCTTCCGCGCATTGGGATTTGGGATCACCGGGATGGTGCGATGATGGGCGGAGCCTGTGTAAAATGAAGCGAAGGCGAAAATTTTGGGGTTTTGATCCACTGTTTTCTCCTACTGTTACAGCAACTCCAAGCTGCCCAAGGATGGACGTTCGCGGTTGGAAAGAAAAAGTTCTCTTTTGCCCCCTTTGGGAATGTGTTATAGTGGAATAATAGTGTGGAGCAAGTTGCAGTATGCCCAAGGTGGTCAGTCCAAGTTGGTCCTCGTGGAAGCACGAAAGTAGAGGGAAGAAAATAGCTCCTTCCCTTTTGCGCCAAGTTGTTGCTGAGTGTCAATGGTGAAGTTTAGTCCACGACCCACTATTTTTCCTTTACAGTCATCACTGCCAGACTCAGTGCGCAAATATTTATATAACTCTTCAAAGAAGAATAAAATTTCCGCTTTGTTCGGAAGTCTTCGAGTTGGGGTAACTTTATGAAACTCGCACAAAATAGTATAAAACCGAAATCCATTTCCATGTGCGAAATTGGGCAAATGCGGTAGTGAAAAGCAGCTTGTTTGTTTGGCGGATTTAATTGGCAAGACTGAAAGAAATCGTGAATCAAAGAAATATTTAAGAATGGGTCAAATAACGACGGTAAAGAAGACTGGCTGCCTCCGTCAAGCGACGTCGTGGATGACAAGACGCATGGAAACGTTTTTCTGCAGGTAGGAAATGGAAACAACCGGAGAGAGAAATTGCTAGATTAAGAAACCTGCTTTTCCTGTCACAAAATTCTTTTCACTTCGGGATTTCGCTGAATAATTACCGGTGAAAGGGAAAGTTTTCTTTTTCTGATTCACTTACAGGATGAATATGATACATAAACCGGTAAACCGCAACCGCAAATGTGATTCAAATTTTTCCGATCTGCGGACTAGCTTTTATGGCTAGTCAATAAACCGTGAATCGTTTTCACCTCTTAATTTAATCGAAAGTTTTATTTTAATATAAGAAAAAGTCGTAAATAGGACGATAGAACAATCAAGCAACCTATACGAATTCAAGCACCTATTGGGCCTCTGTAGGTCAGTGTAGGTAAAGGCCAAGGCCGTCTCTTTAGGGAGAAGGAGATTTAACACGTGGCCTGTTAGAACCATAAATACATTACTGCGAGACAAAAAATAAGGGCATGCAAGCAGGAAGAAGTGTCGGTGGTTAGTAGTCCTATGCATCTTTCTGAAAAGTTAGTTCATCCTTACACCCGAAGTTCGTTATCACACGGAAGGCCGTCTGAAAAAGCTGGCATAGTGGTACTCGAAGAGGAAAAATATAGGCCAAGAGGCGCAAATTCCGTTAGATTTTGATACTTGTAGCCTTTAGTGGTCCTCGCGTATCGCGTTTCACACGTTAAGACGCATATGACATTACGTAGTTCCGGATCAACATGGAATTCGTTTGTTGACCTTCTTATAAGCAGGATTATTTGAAGTTAACATTCTAATTTGAAGAACCAAAACGGGTCTTTTTGGCAAATGATGAAATTATTACTTTTGCACTAATGGTTCAAGAATCCATGTAGCACACGAATTCGCAGCAGCTGTTAGGACTTTTAACAAGTCAATCTGGAAAGTTATACTTTGCAGTGATGACCAACAAGGTATTTAACACCAGATGTGTCTTTTTCGCTGTCTTATAAAACTCCTTTTGTTGCTCAAATGTGGTATGGTATTAGTTATATAGACACCATTGCATGCAGGTCAGTGCCTCCAGCTCTGACCTCCTTCCTCTTTAAACTTATTTGCGCGACGTCTAGTGTCATACATGAAACCAAAATACATCCAGACTAAGCACATCTTTATATCCTTTAAAACGTTTTTAAACTTGTCGTATTGTTTCAGTGTTCTTAACCAAAAGAGTACATTTCTAAATCCTCAAAAATTTGGGCGAAATCTTTACATAACTATCTGTATTTCACAAGTGTCTCCATTTCGGCGCTACAAGCTTCACTGTATTTATATAAGCAAATAATTTGCTTATAATAAAAGAGTTCAACTTTGAAAAATTTTTGTAATACTTTTAACGTTCCTGACCTAAGATATCTGAACAATATCGCGTATTTGTGTAGTTGAAATTAACATAATACTTGGACTCTTATAAGTCTATATTCTTCATGTACTGTAAGGATACGAACCAGCAACCACGATGGAGGGAAGTCCAAGAATCATGGTCACGGTTAACCACGGTTAAATTCTTTAGCATCCGGCTTTTGCAAGTGTAAAAAAAAATTCAAAGAGAATTGTGAATGGGCGATACTTCATTCTGTTAATGAACCTTCTGAATACTTCATTGAATGGAGGCAGTTTCAGGGAACATCCTTATGGTTATGGTGCACACACCATGTGGTGTTCCCTTTATTAGATTATTTAAAAAATACCCTGTAAGGACTGATTTATTTTCGGGGTTGTAACAGGTGACCGCTTTTTCATTCCCGTGCAATTACATAGTCTAGTAAATTTTCTCTAGTTGCTCTCTCCTTTTCTTTCCTCGTGTTAGAAGAAGTTCTGTTACAACCAGCATTTTCTCTTAATAATGAAAAAGTTTTCTCCTCCAAGGAACCCTTGCGGTCAAGTATGGAAACGGTCCCATAACCCAATCTTGAGATAAGATTATTTTACGAGTTTTGGTCATTTTTATTAGCTTAGATTTTTGGGCCACGTTTCTTATTGTCCTTATGATTTATCCAATTCTTAGCATTTAAGAGAAAGTGGTGGACAATTTAGGCCGTTCCATTCAGTAATTTAAGCGTTTACTAATTTTGGGCGCGAATTTTAAGTAAGCCTTGAATACAATTTTTTAAGTAAAATAAAAAATCTTCAAAAAATCACGCACTTCAATGACGATTCAAATTTACTTTTTGAAATTGATTAGGAATAATTTTGATTCGTGCCAAAGAGGGCCAATTTTCGCCCTTGGTTAGACCTGCTTTTAGTTCACTAGAAAGGAGCTGTAACAGTAACCTAGCCTTGGAACGAAGTAAAAGGCATATTCAAGAGGGAAAATATAAGACTCGTAACAGATTGCTGTGCACAATCCTGCTCTCTTTTCGCAACTTTCAACTTGCATGGAAGTTTTGCATTGCCAAATCCGGTATTATATTTTCACTCAGATCCGGTAGATAGATTTTGTTTGCCTCTAACCTTAGTTAACCTTAATGTTTGTATATAAACCATCTTCGCTTGCTGTAAAGCTTTGGAACTAGGTGCGCAGGAATTCCGGTCTGCGGCTGCGTCTTTAGATGAGTTTGCAAAGCTTAGTATCTAGAATGAATGTGGCAAGAATGAACATCGTAGTTGCTCAAAGAAACGGCATGTCCTGCGGCCCTATAACTTTTATTTTTTATGAAAGAAAAAGCAAAGCTTTTCTTAACGCAAAATCCCAATGTTGTTGTTCTTGAATTCTTAGAGGATGCGTTAAAAGAATGAAGTTGAAAATACAGTATCAGTTTCCATGTCCACGTCTTCTTGGAGGTCTGCCAACGGAGAAATGTTGAACAATTCGGAGACGCAGTGCTAAATTACCAGCATTTAGATCCCTGTTCCCATTATTTCCGTCATTATCGCCAACAGCTCTATTGTTGAAACCAAATGTCAAAACATTAGAATATTGCTAGATGACACAGGCTCAAGGGTCGTCCTGACGACCCTTTATTTTTACCCTTTCACTTAAAGGGTGATGCAAGTCTACGGATATACCCGGCATTTTTTTAAGCGCAGAAAGCCCACTTGGGTGCAAGATTAATGGAAATAACGCCCTTAAGTTGACCCTTGCAACCGGCCCAAGGACAACTACATTTTTGGCTGTTTTGCCATCCCAGATGGAAATCCCCGCACGTAAGATTTGACTGCTTGATGCGATGCTAACCTCCTCCATTGAAGTTACATTGCATCAAGAAATTGCTTAAAAGCCATCAGCTGGCCTTGGGCAAGACAAAAGCGGGTATACCCAGGTAGGAAAAACTGATAGACAGAATTGAGTCAGAATTGAGGTTCCAAGATTTCGCGAATGGGAAATTACGTCACACGTGTACCCTCAACGATCGATGCAGGGAAAAATATATCTGCAAGTCAATTTCCAACGCATTCTGGAAGGTATATATCTAAACGTTGCCTAAAATAATTTGTACGTATTTCTCGACTTTGATAAAGCCGGTCCCTTGGATTTTGGGGTAGAAAGTTTGGGCGTTCTAAGGCTCTTTCTATAATCAACACACTTTTTCCCAGTTCCCTGAATAATTTCCTAATATTCCTCCTTTTTGGGTAGGAATACCGCGTTGGAATATGAATTAGGCCCTTGAAGTGCTCCAGGCTATCAAACTTTACCCGAAGAGGGGATTGTATTATTAGTACAGTGGAAACATTCTCAGGGAGTTTAGCTTTTAAGGGAGTCCAGCTTTGTTCTGCCAATTGGGGAATTGTCGTGCACTCGAAACGCAAGAATTCCTTGAGGAGGGGAGAAAGTTTCCTTGTTTCTCTTTGCTCGTAGACAATTCACGAGAAGAGGTAGTAGACACGAACGAAGCAAGCAAACTACACTAATGCCGCCGGAGATGGACCGTTTTCGAGTCTATTTCATGAAAAAAAAATACTTAATGAGAAGATGTACACCAGACACGGAGAGCGAACAGAGCCATAAACACGTAACAAAAAATACCACGTACATAAACAGTCCCCGTTCAAAAACAAGTTACCCAGATTCAACAATTCTACGCAGGAACCTTCGTTAAGCCTCCACAAACCAGACATGGTTATGGAGAAAGTCTTCTCCAACGACCGGAACCCACTTTACCAGTAGAAGTTAGCAACCTTTCACCTGCAGGCTGACTAAAAACTATTTTTTCCCCTTGCAGTGTATAAAAAACAAAAAACTAAAAAAAAATCGTCTCGACCCTGTAAAAAAAACCCATTCAATCAAGAGTTGTTTTCAAAGCAATGTCCTTTCTAAACTTGTTAAAAAAAACATATGCGCCTTTGAATTAACTATCATGCAGAAGAAACAGTGACGGGTAACTTAAGGATTTGTTTGCAGATACTGTAAAATTTACTTAAGATAAATTATGCATTGCATAAAATTGGGACGCGGTCAGTTTATTAATAGCATGTTGTTTGGCAGGTTGGGTTGGCAATTCGGTAGATACCCCTGGACGACGGTACTCTGCGTAGTAGTAATTACTGCCGTCCTTGGGAGCGGACTCAGCTTCTGGAAAGAGGAAACAGACGACCTTAACCTATGGACCACCGATACATCCCCTGTCCGACGCCACGCGCATTGGGTCCGGGATCACTTTTCCGACCAAGTTCGTTACGAAAGTATCATCGTGGCCGCTGACAATGTTCTGCGACCTGACGTCATTCAACTCGTGAGTCTCGTTACTCTCACTTTCTAAGACCTAAATATACCTAATTATTTGACTTACGATAATTCACAAAATTATCCGAGTGAAGAATACTTATTCAAAATTGATTCAACGCCAACATCCCATTATTTTACGTAAAATACATCCATGTACGTAAAATAAGCCTGTAGTTAGCCTACTGATGTTTTCATTCCATATATATTTCTAAGAAGAATGTCAAACCATCTTGAGTAACAAGACGGTGAACTGATGTACTTCGAAGATAAAGTGTTTCTATATCACTTACATGAATATTTCTCTCACTCACATAAAGCTTTGTTTTTGAAAAATTGCCACTCTTCACGTTCCAGGTTTGGGAACTGGATCGTAGCGTGCGAAACATTTATGCTGGAGGCCAAGGATGGACTGACGTATGTGCCAGGTAAATATGCAAATCCAGCTCCCGATGCACTTTCCCTGACAAGGTCGGTGCTTTGGTACCGGCAGATCTGAATCTCGACCGGAGGAAGCTAAAAGTCACAATCCGTGTCCCTATTAAGCGTTGTGTAACATTTTCTTAAACAGATGTAAATCATTCTGTCAGTTCCTAAGAATGTGGGGGATTTTTGAGGATACAATGATGGAGAAGTTGGCCCCCAAGGAAAGGTGAAATGTGTCACTTTCTTTGCTCATTTGAAAAATACGGATTTTTTCCATTGACGTTTTGGGTAAGGTGAAGCCAGTTTTCCCTCGCTGTGTTTATGCAAACCAGAAACAACAAACGTAACGAAAAATCGTTTCACTTTCTACAACTAGTTTTGTATAAACTTTTGCTTTTCATTTCTTTAACGTGTTAGCGAAAGTGTGTAGGCGGGAAAGAACAACACGACCTTTGCTGTACTGTCTTTTTCCCTTTCACCTTTTTAATAGATACGGGACAGCCTTGAAAGCACATTTACGGAAACGACGCCAAACTGAAGAGAATTGGTCTACAGACGCGGAATTCGACCCCGATCTCGATCTCGCCGAACTCGACTTTTCGAACGTTTTTGGTAATCACAACGAGTCTGGACGCACTTTACTGGATTCGCTTGGCGACAACGTCATTGAATTGCTTTCCACCCCGGACGATTGCTTGTATCAAAGTATAATCCGACTTTGGGATTCTCAAGACGTTTACAATTTAACACAGGAACAAATTATCGCTGACGTCACCGATGCTTTAAATAGAACGTAATGTTGTTTTTCTTAACATCTGGTCGAAAAATTTCAATAAAACCGAAATTTAATGGTTATGGGTATTTAGTGGGACAAATGAATGGAATTCAGCTGCGAAACTTCTATCCAACCTTCGCTATGATGAAGCCAATAATCTTGAAAGTGCAGGAGCTACGCTGCTCACGTGGTTACTGGACAATAATAATGAGGTAAGTTCATATCCAACAGAGATTTTCCAAAGATTAATGATTCAGTCTAATTTTAATAATCTTCGTCTTACAACCAAACAAACCAAGATACTTATTACCAACATACTTATTATTTCTTCATCATTATTATTTAATTGTTCGCGCGTTTACATTTTTAAATTAAATGTTTCTGATTTTTCCTTAATTTTATTCATATTTCTTAGAAGGCTGTTTATTTGTTTATTAAAAAAATTGGGCTTCCAAAACAGACACTTTATTATGTTCAGTCCCTTTCAGATTACTTTCTTAACCTTGAATGAAGTCAAAGACATTGTGTAAACCTTTCTATGCCAATTTCATTTATAGAACAAAAGTTCGTATGAAGCCTGGGAAGTCGAATTTATTCGCCAAACGATCCATAGCAACATCACTTTACCTCCTGGCGTACAATTATTCGCGCTGGCATCGAATAGGTATGAAATGGAATAGGAGAATTTTATTTCCCGAAAGAGAGGGGGAATGATTGTGTGAAACACTATTTTTTTATAGCTACGACGACGCGTTGGCTGATACCATTAGCAGCAATATGACGGTTTTATTGTCGGGCTTTTCCCTAATAATCTTGTACGTGGGTGTCATGTTGGGACGCTTCAACGCGAGGCAACAAAGGGTAAGTCCAGACGCTTTCTTAGAAAAACTTGAGCCTTGACGTGACATTCACGCTCATGATCAATTTTCGGATATACAACTCTTTTTCCCATACGTGTTCTTTAACCTCTCCTTTCTTTCTTTCTTTTTTGGACCTTGGCAGTTTCTCCTGTCCATCGTGGGAGTTTCCGTCGTTGGACTAGCAATACTGGCGTCCTACGGATTATGCTTTTATTGTGGGTTCATCTATGGACCCGTCCACCCCATTCTGCCATTTTTACTACTTGGAATTGGGGTTGACGACATGTTCGTTATCATTCAGGTAAAAGAATACAAACCCATAACGTAAACCTTGGCTATAAAAGAAGGGAAAATAGGCTTTGGATAACTTGACGGACGAAGAGCGGCAAAAAAGTATCCCAGAACGAATCGGATTAACGCTCAAACACGCTGGAGTGTCCATCACAGTAACTTCCGTGACCGACATGGCAGCTTTCGGCATTGGAGCCACTACGGTAACGAACAAATGCCTTAGAAAATAACGTAATAGCCAACAGCAGCATGCTTATAGACCCACATCTTAACAAGAACATGAAAGAGGATTTTTTTAAAAATTCCATAAAGAAATTCTCGAGTTCTTCTCTTTTGAACACTTTAAATTTGTCCTTCTTTTGTTACTGCAGGGTTTTCTTACAACTCAACTGATATTGCTCTTGCAACTACAATACATTTTTTCGACACTATTTAAGAAAGTAAAATTTTCACCTTTTTTGATGAAGCGATCCTAATTATGTACTAGCTAATTCGTTAATTTATTATAGAGTTAATTATTATTTTTTGTTTGCTAATTTGTTCTTTCGTTCGTGCATTTTTATAAAAGGCCATGCCCGCACTACGATCGTTTTGTATTTACGCAACTATGGGCATTTTGTGTTTATTCGTCTTCGAGATCAGCTTCTTCGTTGCATTGACAGCTTTGGATGAAAAGAGACGCGACGCGCGGCGTGACGCGTGCTGCTTCCGGATACTGCCGGCCGCGTGGGAGCCTTCCGTTTGTTCGCGGACGGAATTATTGAAAGTGGTCTTCCAACGATTTTATGGCACGTGGTTACTCAAGACGCCCGTGAAAATCTGTGTCACTTTAACAACGCTGGTTTTCGTGGTCGTTAACGTGTGGGGTTTACTGCAATTGGAACAAAATTTCGACCCCAACTGGTACCTCAAAGAAGGTTCTTACCCACAACGATACTACGGAGCCTTAAAACAGTACTTTCCCGAAAACGGAGAGCGTTCTGCGGTTTACACTGGACAAGTAGCTTATTACAGCCACGAAAAGGAGTTAAACATCCTTTCATCCCTTCTGAAGGATAGTCCTTTTATCAAAAGCTCGTCTGTCGCTTCCTGGCATGACGCCTTCCAAGAATGGCGCAAGTCAACCCAACCACCAGGTTCGTGAAAGTAATTTCAATTACTGTATAATAATGAACTATTTTTTATAATTAAGAAAAGTAACAACTTGGAAAGTATGTTACACAATTCGCAATCTTAAAGTAGTTAAAAGTGAATTCATTTGCTTGTTTCTTCATTTTCTGAATGTACTTTTCTATCAAAGGTTCAGAAATTGAGGACGACCATTCTTTCAAGCTTCTGCTTCAGCACTTCCTCTTCAGCCCCCACGGCAGACACTTTCTACAAGACATAAAGATCCAGGGAAGCTTATTGGATTCCAACGCAGATTACAACATTACGGTAAGTTGAAACCCGTTAACAAAATCTACCAAGTAAGGCTAAGAAGGAATTGTTTCGAGCAGGCAACGCGTATTCGGTTCCATCACGTATCGATGAACACCTCTGCTGAGAAGAACCACGCATTGGATTTCATGTTATCCCTGGAAACAGCGGTCACTTTCGATTCAAGTTCTACATCCTCTTACCCTGTGCCCTTCACGTTTATCTACGTGGAATGGGAAGCTAATAAGGTAAGCTGTTAGAAAAGACTAGCGAAATTTTCAAGTCTTCAAAGAAACTTGATCTTTTGAAACGCACGAAACTTTGAAAAAGAACTCGGAATATTTAAGCTCTCAAGTTGCAAATAATCCAAACCTCTTGAATATTCAAAATAAGTTCTACATTAATGTTCAAATTAATTCAAACATAAATCTACAGGTTATTAGTAACGAGCTCGTTCGCAACCTCGGTCTTACAATGGTAGCCGTTGCCTCTGTCACCTTGATCCTCATATCCGACTTCGTTACGGTCTTTTGGGTCTTCACTTGCGTCGCATTTACGCTGATCGACGTCTTGGGAATCATGTACTTTTGGGGCTTAACTATCGAAATCGTCACTTCCATCATCATCATCTTGTCTGTTGGACTTGCAGTGGATTACGCAGCGCATATTGGTCACACTTTCACTACGGTTTATGGTACCAAATCTGGTAAGTTTCGCGTGCCTCATTATTATTTTTTTTATTTATTGTTTTGCTGAAATGTGAAGAACATAACTTTCGATCACTTAACTTTGTAAACAACTATTTTTTTTAATTACCAGAGCGCGCACACGAAACCTTATCCAAAATGGGCCCAGCTGTTTGGAACGGAGGTTTTTCCACCTTCTTAGCCTTCGTGCTATTAGCACGAAGTGACTCTTACGTCTTCACTACGTTCTTCAAAGTAAAGAATAACCTTTCGCTTAATAAAACGTCAACTAATTATCGGTTGTCTGGTTTTTTAGTTGTTCTTCAGCGTAGTTGTTTTCGGATTATTCCACGGATTAGCGTATTTGCCTGTGGTTCTGAGCTGGCTCGGTCCTGCTTCTTCTTCAAAGGATGAAGAAGAAGAATCCGGCAAGACCAACTCTTCCATCGCACCTTCCTCTTCTTCCTCGTCCAAGTCCAAGTTTGTGCAAATCCACGAACAGCAAAAGCAGCCGGTTTTGTCCCGCGTAATGCGTGTTTACGCAGTGAGCGAGTATGGTTACATCAACTCCCAATTTCTCTATGACAACAACGACCCGCGTCACAAACAGGTGAGAGATTTTCCCAAGATCTCCCTAAAACTGTAAGCAATAGTGGGGGTTTATGCGTCAACACGCTTAGAAATAAATCCAAGTTGTGACATTTCATGCAAGCGCTCGTCACTGAAACGTGCCGGCCTTGGAAAATAGCGCCTTATCGGAAACCCAGTTGATAGCGAACAGTCTTATAACCCAGGTGCGCTGGCGTCACTTTAGAGAAACATTTTAATCCCCGTACCTTACGACTTGTCATTATATACCGCGTATCGCTACGTCCAACATCAGACACCTTAGAGTTTTCCCTTTCTATCGAGCCTCAGTTTTACAGATGGCCCACTTCTAGTGACATACAACACTTATCGAGACAGTTAAATATTTACAGGTAAAAATCGATTCGCATAAACCTTATTAGTCCAGAAGTAGGGTCTAAAATCTCAATCCTGACAACAGTTTCCCTTTCTACCGTGCGCTAAAATCGAAAGCTTCAATGAGTTCTCCTTGAATTTTTTTTCGAACCATTGCGCCAACAATACTAAGTGAAGACTACACAGTTAAACCGGAATAACGCTACGAAATCCAAAACAGGCACCTCAACTTTCCGCCGAATACCATATTTTCATTGTTGAGCAATCGAAAAGCGTATCGTACGTCTTCTACTTAATTGACACCTTCTGTGGTTCTGAACCACTCAAAGAAAAATAATACTCAACTACTTAAATAATGAATTAATTCATAGTATTTCTCCACTAAACGTGACTTAAATTCTTGTCGACAAGAAACTAACTTAAATTGATGAATTGTACAAAAGCCAAACCCTTTGGCTTTTGTGCTGTTTATCCGTCTTTCATGAAAGACGGATAAACATGCAGTTAAAGGGGTCAAATCGTGTAAAACTGCGTAATCTTACCTACAAACATCTAAGGCGACAAGTGTTCAGGAACGGAAAGATTAGCGGGTTATCAGATACTTTAAAATATCTTTCTTATGTGTTCTTCTCCCTTCTTATCTAGATCACGGCTGTTCTGCGCACGGGTCCCAAGATGGAGTCCAACAAAGTCATAAAGCCGAAAGACGCCAAGAAGCAGCAGAAAAACGTCGGAAAAAGCAGAACCGAAAAACAACGCCCTGAATCACCACAACAGCCTTTCATCCCCGCCCCTGATTACACCCCCTTACCCCCTCGTAAGGCCCAACTCAGCCCCTTTCTACCTACTCCGCAACCCATATCAGCAGTTTTGTGGCACCAGGATCGCGAAGTGTACCCAGAATGGCAAATACCTCCCACTAATAATAGTAATTCCCTGCCGCGCCGTCCAGCATCACCCTATTCTTCACAATTCGACGCCATTTTGATGAAACGTCTCTCCCTCGAAGCCCAACGCCGCCAACACCAGATGGCGGAGCGGTCGCTGGACGCGCAAGTCAACTTTGAATTGGCGCGTTTCGAGGACGACATGGACTCCTATCTGGAGACTGAGGGAGCCATCCCGTCTTCCTCCAGCGAAAAAGCTGTCGAAAAAGCGTCCAGTACTTCCGGTTCGGCCGACAGTCCGCGAGCGGCGTCCACTCCGGAGACTTTAACACCCACCTGTGGGTCGTCCACCCCAGGATCCAATTCACCGGCGGCTCCCGGTTCTCCAGCCTCCTCCTCCAGCTCGGAAAATCGGTCGTCCAGTAATATTGGCCGTTTGATCAAAAGTAAAGTCCCAGCCGGAGCAACTTCGGGTTCCGAGGCCTTGGAAGTGGATGCAGACCGAGACCGAGAAAGCCTAGAATCGGGTTATATGTCGTGCTACGTGGATAAGCGTGCTCGGAGACACGTTCTACCGTCCTAATGACATGCTCGTGAGCTCACTTAAACCCCATTGACATTCCCCGAATTATGTTGAAGGGAACGACCGAAGCCAAAGCAAAAAGGACAGACAAAGATAGGGGAAGTGAGAGTGCCAGTGAGTTAAAAAAAATAAGCGAGAAAATGACTAATTTAGGCGTTTATGAGGCTTTAAAAAACTTTCAAATCTAGTGTTTAGTAATTTGTTTCCGGTGTGTCGTGCAACTCTTTTTTAAAAAAAAAAATCGTTTGCCTAGTCGCATGGAAAAACTTGACAATCGCAAGAAAGGACATCTGGATGAGTTGTTTTGCTCAAAAAGATCAGTGCAAAGGTTATATGAAGGCAAACTTTTAAACAATGGTCTATAAAACAAAAAGCCAAAAGTTGGCTCTGCAAAGAACGAATGTTCTTCACAAGTTAATAATTAATATTTATTAACGGTCCGGTGCCGTTGATTATTAAGGAATTCATGTTTATTTTCCCTTTCTTTTTGTAAACAAAAAAGTTGAAGATGTACTAGAGGGTATTTGCAATAGTTGTAATATTAAATCTGCGTAAATGAATCCAATTTTTGGAAAATCAAGTGACTAAGTATTTATTGAATATTACATAATATTAGGGCTTTGTGAGAGTTTTCCACTCGTCTGGATTGACGTCGCTGGTTTGCATGGCTCTGTTCAACATCCACCACCGATTAGCAAACCCGACGTCAATTACACGCTCATAAAACGTGACGTAACGCGGTTTGAGGTAGGAGCATTGTGTATCAAATTTCCCCACGTGACGGTCATAATTATCTAGCCAGATTAGCGAGCAAACTCCCAAGTTGAGCCGTCGAATAACGCCTTCATTGTAAGACGAAGCGAGGTAATGGACGTGAGATTCCGCGGCTGGATTGCGGATACCATCTCCGATTAGCAAAAGATCGTCATTGGCTTTTGTAAGAGCATCCCTGAATGAAATTTCATCTGGATTTTTCGCTATAGCAGCGAAAGATAATCCTAACGCTGCAACAATGAAGGGTAAGCGTCAATATTACTAAAATTTTCAAAAATCGATTTTGAAGCTTTTAAACATACTTCCAATATAGAAAGAGGCTTTTCCTGGTCGAGCTTTAGCATCGCTAATGGTTTCCAAAGCAACATCCCTGTAGTCCTCATAGGCCAATTTACAAAACCTCACTAACATGACGATGACGTTGAATTACAATTACGATCTATGATCTAAAGAACTACTATTGAAATATTACCAATACGTTTAACAAACGGCTCTTTAACTTCTTCGACTGGTTTATTTTCCACAGCAGATGAAAACGTGCGAATGATTCTAGCAAAATTCTGCACGTGCCGCATTTTCGCGTCCTTATTTACTATTTCAGTGTGTTTACAATTGTGTACAAGCTTAGTATCAAATATCGGATCGTCAAATATAATCAATATTTGATAACTACGATAACTACGGGCAAAAAGTAAAAGAATACTAAGTATCGCTTAGTTGAGAAAATCTGAGGTGTCTAATCTAGTTGACGAAAAATGTTGAAAGAAAATGAATTTTATCTTCATGTAGTAGATTTTTGAGGTTCACTCAAAGCCTTTATGCTAGGTAATTTTCGGTTCCGCACATATCAAGATTTAGTTCATTTTTACTTCATTATCGATAGTTGCAGCAACGATTATTTCGATATCTCAGTTGTTTATCCATGTGCAGTTCGTGTAGGAAATTGGCTAAATTTAAAGTCTTGATCGTTTTGCCTAGGAAAATAGGAATTTTTGGAAAATGAGAATCACTTCTGCACTTTACAGAAGACCTGGACGTCGACCTGCATTAGAGCCATTTCCTTTTCAAGAAAGGTTGCCATTGGCATTAAAAGATTCCGTTTCTGGCAAAGGCGACAAATCTAGCGGTACAAAACGTTTGATTTCCTTCTTAAACTTTAATAATTATGAATTTTTGTTTTAGAGGTGGTTTGCTTACAAGAGATGTCCGTCATGTTGGCGTGTTTTAAAAAGAACGAATTTAACGAGATTATGTGTTCCCAAGAAGTCGACAGTTTCAAGAAATGCTTGAAGGGGTTCAAAGTAATGTCCATTTACTTAAGAGCTATCCTTATCTATGAGAACACTCATTCTTTTATTTTATTTATTAAGGATTCACTCGCCGTTAAGGCCAAACAAGAGGCAGAAGGCACACTGGGCCTAGGAGCCACCGGAGCTAACAAGAATAAGCTACCTTACCAAAAAGTCAACAAACTGTTAGAAAAATTCCCCCAACCTCGATAGCTTCATTATTACATTCTCTGCAATACATAGTTCTTTACCTGTACTAAATCCGAACTAAACTTCTAAAACCTTTCCTAAGATCACCTCGAACGTATTATTTTAAAGAATTCAAATAATTTATTTCATCAAATATCATTGTCTCGTTTTCAGCAATGTTACTGCGGTTCATCACCTCTGTCATTGTCGATCAAGCGTCTTGCTCAATCGACTTTCTTTTCGGAGTTGCCAAGGAAACTAGCTATAAAAGCCATTTGGTACCGCGTCTCGTCCGGACAATACTGTCTGGCAAACTTCCACCTCCCCACGACGTCATGTTCTACAAGCTAACTCTTTTCCATCCCCCGTTTTGCTAGAAAATAAAACTGCGCAATGTTAAAAGCGGCATATGTAAACACAAAGACGTTCAGGAAAGAACTCATAAAACGTTAAAAAGGCTACGTAATTTTGTGACCCACCCTTGCAAGTTATCTGAAGGATTTCCGACTTTATTTTTCCTCTCTGCCTTCCTTCGTTTTTTTAACAAAACATAAGGCGCAAAGTATCCTACGTCAGAGGATGATTTCAGCTCACTGAATTCAAGCCTGTAAGTTGTTCTCTCGCCTTTCGCAACCCTTTTAACCCCAAGATCACGTGTTCTCTACGGAGTCTAGGCACTTCCCGTGGTTTTAGTTCCGTAACATAAATAGCCACACCACATCCCCCCTTTTTGTATATCCTTTTAATCAGCAAACGCGAGTCTTACGCACGCGCCAGCAAGTCCCAAGACGGCTCTGTGCTGCTCAACTGTACAGGTATGCGCTTTCGCCCACTTTAGCCCGAGTGTTATGTGAGTAGTGGCACCAACTACCTCATCTTGCTCCAATCTAACGAAATCCTTCAGTTGCTTGGCAATGCAGTTTGACCCTCCCAATAAGTGATGGTGATCTAATCACCACTCGAGACACTTTGCATCACGTCAATATTGATTCGACTCGTTTATCCGAGGCTTAATTTCTTATTCATCTCGATCGTTTTCCTTGAACGTTTTCAAGTGTGAAAATCCGCTCTTTTCCGCCCCCAAGAGAGGCTTAATTGGAGGATTTGCGTTCGTCATTCAACACAACACGTGACAGGCAAGAATGCTATTTGCTGCAGAAATGCGTCTGCGGAATCCATTTTTGGTGCATTAACCTTTCCAAGTAAAAGGTAGAAAATCCTGGATTGTGTCGCTTCTGACCTCTAATTTCGCTATTTTTAGTCGAGTGTTCCGTTTGTTTTTCGATTAAAAACAGTCAGGTTGCGACTCTGTGAATCTTGTGAGTTTGGTGAATAGCAGGCGGAGTTCTTGGAAGGTTTTGTGCCCTTTTTAGGGGAATTTAACGAATGAAAGGGCAGTAAATAAGGTTTTAAAGCGACAAGGAAGGTCTAATGTACCGAACGGCGAGACGAGAGCGTGTAGATGTGGACGAAGGCGAGCCTTGTCTTATCGATCTGGCGGTAGAGGGAAGTCCCCGAAAACGGCCGCGCAACCAGGAAAACTTGTGCAATCTATTCATGCTTCCCTCTTTTTTATTTTTGTAAAGTAATTGTTTCAAAGAAAAAACTATAGGAAAAATAAGCATTTGGGGGGTTATTTTAGAGCCCCGGTTTGTGTTTGCTTATCAGCGGATGTCCGTGTTAAACGTTATTTTGTCGCTAACTTTTTTTTTATCCGGGATTTCTTTTCCGCTTTTTTTTTCTCCGCGCTTTCTACATTACATTCGTTCTTTTCGCTTTCTATTATTTGTAGAAAAAAGGCACTGCATTCTATGGACTCGTGTCAAGTGGCCACGGATGACATTTGTCTGCTTAACTACGCTGTGCGCAGTACGCTTACGCGAGAACTGAAACCGCCACGGCCACCGCGGAGTCGATGTAAATCCAAATCCCGCGATCAGGCTGATTTTCCCCTCGTCACTTGCAAAGTAATGGCTCAAGTCTTTAAACTTGTTTTTATTTCTATTAATCAGCGTACACTACAACTTGCTTACTCTTCTTTTGCACTAGAGTTTACAGGTAAATGTTTGTTTACCCTTTACTACCCTATTGGAGTAAGATGTATTAGTGTAAGCTATCAGTGACAAAAATTCGTGCAGCGAGTTTGTGTTTATGTTTACGTTCCTAGTTATATTGCTTTCATCCTAATATTAACTTTCCTTTATAAGTAATTTTAGGTATAACATTACATTTTAGAACTCCTATTTGGACTCCGTAGCCGTTTGAAACCGAAAGAAAAATTGATCCGCGAAAAACCGAATAATTTAAAACGTAAACAGACCTAACGCGACGGCTTTCCAAGATGGCGGAAACGGAAATTCGTCATTTCCTGTTATGTGTTTTTATTACTTGTGTGCCTACTGCCTAGCGTATAGTATAATTCCGGCAAGAAACTTAGATGACTTTGAAAGAGCAACAAAATAATATTTTTAAAATACGTTAATAATTCTTTAAATTAATAACTGTTTTATGGCACTCCGTTACTTCTTTCCTTTCAATCTTGCAGTTGATGATATGATTTATGAAATGATTGTACAAAAAAGTTATTTATTAATCAAGGGCAAATTCATGGTCACTCAATGACTGTTTGATGCTTACATATTGGCATCACAATCTGAAACTAATTTAATCGGTTTAATTGATTTCCAGATTTATGTTCAAGGCTTTAATTTGCTCTCCTTTTTTCATGAAAGATACGAGGTCGTTCATCCTCACGTGACCCCGAGAGCCCTACTTCACCAGTTAATGACAGCATAACGCTAATTGGCTACCGGTCACTTCGCTCCAGTTCCTGCCATCGTAGTGCTTCGATCCATGCGTCCTCGGCTCCCGAGTCGGATTATACTACCTCTTCCCCCGGAATAATCAGCAGTGATCTGACCTCTCCGTACCGTTCCTTACGAACATCCCGTGAACTGAAAATGGAACGCGAAAAACGGCGCCACCAACTACGCAGTCGCAGTGCCAGCAACGACTCACTGAAACGCCACGCATGTGAATCGGAGAGTGAGTCAAGCATGAGTCTAAATCCCTGGTGGGACCCAATGATTCTCCCGCCTCCAAAAGGCTTCCAAGACAGTAGTGGTTCCAACTCTCCGCCCACTACGCTTTCGGATGAGTCAGACACCATTTCAGAAGTCATTGGTTTCGCAGCGACGCGGTCTCGCGACGTCGAACTTCGTGAACACCCGAACCGCGAGCGTTTGGCCCACTCACCTCAGCGACCCAAAACCACGCCCCTTCCTGTTATCATGCGACCACCTTGGACGGCCCCGAGCTTGGGGCCCCGTCGAACGATTCTCTTCCCGCCATTGACCCGCGATGTCGAGTTTTGGCGAACGAGTGCTACTCAAGGACGCTTCCAAATGCGTTCTACGCGCAGTGTTATCGAGTATACCACTACTGGCGTCCATTACAGGTAAATCATACTTTATTCATTATCGCAACCGCAAGCACTCTCTACGACACCATTACTAGACCTGGTACTAATGCCTAATGGGATCAGCCGTTATATCGATTTATTGATCTTCGTGATTTTTCTAGCTCTAGCCGTCTAGGAAGAAATAGCGTAGTGTAAAGCACACAATGTTTTCAAACCATCCCGAAAATATTTCTGCATTTAGTGACGGTCAGAACGTAGACTGCAAAGCCCTTATCATTGATTGGTCTTAAAGAAATGTGTCGAGTAAATAAATCTTACACTAAATCCAAATCTTTTAAAGAAAGCACTACAAGGGGAGAACGGACTTGTAATCACGATTTTAACAGCAAAAAACTAGTTAGAATAAAAAAGAATTTAGTGACCTAGATGTCTGTTAATTGGTGTTGATCTTTGATCCGTTTTTTCTGGCTTCGCTACAAAAAGCCAAGGTTCTGGTGTAAAGGGGTGGGCTATAAATTTCTTGTTTGATCGGATGAAATTTCATCCGGTAAACGCTAACTTTGGCGGGCGCGCATATGGCAATCTCATTAGCAACTTACTTAGAGGAAAGCAGATCTGAACTCCCCAAGACTCCCCCAGAATTCTCAAAATCGAACGTTTTCTTCACACCTCTTCTCCTGTTTCCCCTCCTGTTTCGCTTCCTTGAGATTTTCTTTGCCTACTGCTCCGTTCATGTCGCCATGTGTGATGACAGACGGGGGGCTACGTGGCCCTAAATAGCTCCTCTTCTCTTTCGCTCCTTTCTCCTTCTTACACACTTTCTTTCATCCTCGTCTTTCTCATGTCGCACATCCTTTTTGCTCTATTTCTCCTCCTCACAACATACTCTTTTCCCCCTATCCTTATCCTTCGCTTTCTGTCGTACGCAAGGGGGTTATGCCCCCAAGGGCTTTGGCATTTGCATAGACGAGATCAATGGGAACAGTCGTGGTGATTTCCACTCCATACCGTTTCACGTTTGGACCCACGACGAGGCTAGTTGTGAATTTCAGCGTATAGGTCAGCCCAAGTTTAACGACCAGTGGATGTTCCCAATTAATTCTAGCGATAGATTTCAATCAGAAGTTTTTTTGGAATCAACCGGAAGTGAAGGTTTAAGCCTCGTGGGATTTAAAGACCCCTTAGGTTTTCATGATTGTGACCGTGTAAGTTCGGATTCTCTTGGGTTGAGTTAAAAAAGGCGTGATTAGAAAATTAGTGCTCTTCCAAAACTTATTTGGAGTTGGAGAAATGGATTACGAGAATTACTCCGTCGTTTGGAAGTAAAACATTATGGCATCGGGTGCACTGAAATGGACTTCAACAGATAGGTGGGCGTGGCCTTGCTGGTCTTTGCCCCTACATAGATCCGCCCTTTCGTTAAGGCGCAGCAGTCGGCGACGAACGTGAGTTTTCTGGGTTAATTTTCTGGTTCATTTCTATTTTTTCCCTTTACCAGCTTTTGGAAAAAAAGAATAGTTTTAATGAAAGCGCTCGCACGAGGCAAGGGCCTAAGAGGGGCTCATTAATCATTTACGACAGACTCTCTAAACCCCCCAGAAGGAACTACTTTTTTGTCTCTTTTGTTTATTTTTTTTAACGCAAGTCCTTACGTTATTAATTTTCAACACGGGTTTCCATCAATTGCACCCAACGACGGTGCCGTTTTCCTCGAAAGTTAAATTCGCCCCTTTCCAGTCGCAGCCAAACTACAAATTGACAGAACAAAAGGCAAAGAGCAGCTGCCGGAAATAAGCAGCAAACTAACCAGATTTGGGGTTGGATTTCGGAAGTAGACAATCCTCTAACTACAGTACTGTTTATTGTCTCTAGTACGCGAAGGAGTAAAACGACATAAGCAGGAAATATTCGCGCTTATGCAGAAATATATGCGCTAATGACTTTGCCATATTTTCGCTCTACGTGTTGTTCAAGTGAACAGCTTATTCTAAAATAAACATGTTAATGAAAAGCAAGGAAAAATATTACTGTCAACACCGATGTTCCTACTTGCACAATTTAACCAAGATATTAACTAGAATTAGCTTGGCACCACCTACTTCCGCCAATGTGAGCCAGCTCTCAAAATAAATGGAGGGAAAAAAATAGGAAAACAAGCCTTTATATTTTAAGGTTTTATTTTACCAAGTGTACATAAATTAGAAATAAAAAGAAAAAGTTTTATTTTTTTTTATTTTAGAAAAAATAAAAATATATTTTTTTATTAAATTTTAGTGATGTTTTTATTAATTGAAACAGTTAGATATTGCAGCAAATATTGCAGGAAAGACCAACATCAAAAGGACAAATGTCAAACCTGTTTTTTAGAGGATGAACGAATAACATGGATTAATGATTATAAGTTTACTTAATAAAGGCCATTTTTATTATTCTCAGCACTTTGAACCGTTTTATGATAAGTTCTAGTTTTCCCAATGCGTTCCTACGGAGGTTTACATTCGTTATTCGAAATGAAGTAGAGCCAGAGTTCGTTCTATTGTAAAACCTATGAATAGGAACTTCGAGGCCTACCTTCAAATTTTGGGCTGCTCTTTAATATATTTTCGCATTTTTGGAGTGTAGTAGCCATTCAGAAATAAAGTAAAAAGAAAATTGGGGTTTTTTCGCTATTTTCGGTCTTTAACCAGCGGAGTTACAACTCCTATAAATAGTAATGCGTCTTTGGCGTCTGCTGTGGCGCCGTCGTCCAGCCAAACGGTAACAGTCGTCGGACGCCGTTAACACACGCACCCACACACACATGAAAGTTTTTTTTTTAAACCCGTTTCCTTTCATACTTTGAAACCCATATAAACTTATAGCCACGTAAAGCTCTTCAGGGTTTCTCACTTGCCCTTAAAGATTAAGCTAATAACACGCTGGACGAGTGAAAGGCTACAATAAAACTCTAGAGCTACAAATATAGAAAGATACACTTAAGTAGCAAATGGTTAGGACACGCACACGAGCGAGAAAAAAAATGAAACAAGGCAGACAAAATAAAAAAGGAGACGCCAGCTGGCTAAGAGCGACTAGTCGAAGTGAAGGCAAAAGTCCCGGTTGGGCTGTTTTCCAAATTGCCTCGCAAAGTTTTGTGAATGCTTTTCTTATTTTTTTATTTGCTACAAATCGAAATTCCTACCTTACGCAATTGATCTCCCGGATTAGTTCCATGCCAAGCGTCTGTCAGTTTTGTCTAAAACAAGAGTTCCATCTTGTGATTTAGAGTATATAATGTTAATGTTGTTTTGATTCCAGATTTACCTACTTTGCATGCAATTAGTTTTTTGGAAGTGTCGGTGATTGAGTAAACATATTGCCAAAAGTTGCCATTTCGTTGAAAAACAATCTCGTCACAACAATGGAGGCAGCCGCGAAGTTCATTGGTAAACACAAACAGCAATGTTTACATCACCCAGTGAAATTTAAATCCTTTAAATCGAAACTTTATCTTCAATCTTAGCAGAAAGTAGTCCTTTGAAACATAGTGTAGGTAAAAACTTCGCTTACGTTGAGTTTTTATCGACACCAGAAACTGTGAAAACACTTCCTAACGACTGGTAATCAGAAGCTCAAACCAAATTTGTTCAGTTGCCGCCATCTTTGCTTACAATCTTTTATTGGTTGCTATAGAGGGTGGTCACTAGTAAATAAATACACGGCTTTGTTTATTTTCCCTTCAATAATGAAACCGAAGCTGACCGTTTAAAAGTGTTAGAAACGAGGCAATGAATTTATGCAGGAATAAATAAACTATGAAAGGTGATGCTTTGGTGAAATGCTCCTTTCTTGTTGCAAACATCGAATAGTCCTTTAGCTTATTATTTTTTTTCTTTTGCAGTATGTTAATTTAGACTTAAGTAAAATATTCTCGTTATGTGGATTAGAAACGCGATAACCCCGCAGAGCTGTCCAGGTGAAGTACCGGAGTCATAAATAAGTCTCGTCAAAGTTGACAAGCTCTGTTTTCTAACGGGAGCCAGAACCCCCTTCTGTTCGAGCTTTTTTCGGCGGCTTGCGTATCTCAAGCATGCTTGAATCTACCCATTACTTTGGAGGAAGCAGTGGGAGCTCTAAACATTCTTTTCCCTTTCTTTTCTCTATTTGTGCAGAGTGAGGAGCGAGCTCATTGCGGAATGCTACCAGAGCAGTTTTGACGTCTCGGAAACGGAAAGCGAGGACGAAGATGATGACAGTCGTTCCCAAAAGCCGTCACAAGGATCCGAGGACCACCAGTCAACTTCTATGACTTCATTAAACCATTTGACCAAACCCCTCTCCAGTTCTAGTACCACCGGTAATCCAGGCTCGGCCCCCCTCCGCAATAACAAAAGTCCACCGTCGCCCTCGGTGGAATCCGCCCGTTTGTCCTCGTCCTCTACTTCGACCACGAATTCGTCCAACTCGGGGAGCAGCAATATCAGCAGCATAAGCAGTGCCTGTAGTGCGAGTATCGGCAGCGGAACACATGAAGTGGATGCCACGTCCGGTTTGAATTCCGACGCGGACGCTGACAGTGGAATCGACGGCGTCAGTCCGCGTTTGAGTTTGGCCGTTCTGGACAGTAATGCGCACAGTCCAACACATAGTTTGCTTTTCATCGACAGCACCAGCCCGCGCAATAGCTGTATGGTGGTGGACGCGACTGTTACGCATGAAACGGTGACTGACTGTGCTGAAGAACCATCCGAAAGTGCGCGAACAACGGTGGAAGACGTGGAAGCAGTGCGACGAGACCGAGCACAGCGAGTAGCTTTGGAACTATTAACTACTGAGCGCAGCTATGTGGCAATTCTCCATTTACTTGACCAGGTAATGTATAGCGAGCATGTCGAAAATTTTGCTTTTTTAAAAAACAATTTCGTGTCTTTTTTCTTAAGTAATTTGCGTATATAATTTAGCGTGCCATTATTTTAGCGACAAATAAATAGTAGTAAAACTGTTGTTATTGATTTTGGTGTCTTGGGTAATGACGCCGGATTAAGCGGTGAAATAACTACTGGTCTTAGGTTTTCCAATTTCGCGTGGACCAAGAAAACCGTGCGCACGTCATGTTTCCTGCGGAAATCGTACCACAAATGTTTTCCAATATCAAATCCTTGTTCAAACTGCATCACGATTTCTTACTGCCCAAACTCGAGGAACGCTTAGCTCATTGGGAAGAAAATCCCCGCTTAGGTATAAGCTTGAGCCCCAAAGTCTCCCAACTAAATCTTATGATTTTTCTTAATAAAATATTGTATAGGGGACATTATGGCCAATTTCGCTCCTTTTCTCAAAATGTACGCAGAATATGTACGAAATTTCGACCATGCTGTGACGCTTATTACCAACATGGCCAACAAATGTCCACGTTTTGCCAGTATTCTCGATGAGATTCATGTAAGCTTTCAAAAGCCCATTATTTCTACAAAGATCCCTTATAATTTCTCTGTTTAATTGATATTAAAATCTCCTGTTTTTTTTTTAACAGCAATTGCCAGAATGTGGGGGATTAGCACTACAGCACAATATGCTCACTCCTATTCAGCGAGTCCCTCGATATCAATTATTACTGCGAGATTACCTCAAAAGACTGCCTGATGTATCACTTGATCGTGCTGACACCGAAAGTAAGGAGAAAAGTTTGAATTGTCGAAGTTTGTTTATATTCTTTGCAAATAACAATTATATTTATTTACGTAAAAGACTTTGTAAAAACTATTTTTTAATCTTTAGGAGCTCTGCAACTCGTTTCCGAGGCCGCCAAACACGCCAATGAAGCTATGCGCAAAATCGAACAGTTTAAACAACTCCTGGAGATTCAGGAAGCATTGGGCGGAGCTGTCGACTTGGTCAGTCCTACGCGAGAGCTTTTAAAAGAGGGGAAAATAGTCAAAATTTCTGCCCGAAGCGGGGACCACCAAGAACGTTACTTATTTCTGGTAATTTTCAGACTTCACATTCTTCTTCGCATTCCATGCCTTAGTATTATCCTAATTTGACAGTTCTAAAATAATTGTAGTTCAGCGACCTTCTGCTGCTTTGCTCCCCGAGATTAATGGCGGCCACCAAAGTTATGGGAGGAGCCTGGCTCCCGTATCGTCTACGTGCCAAATTTTCTGTTTCCCACTTAACAATAATGGAGGGTGACAACCTAGAAACTGCCAATACTTTCTACTTACGTGATGGCGCCAAAACGGTAGAGTTATACACTCAGTAAGTTGTTAGATCCCTTAGTGTACAAATTAACAAATTGTAGTAATTTCTGAAATCTATTATCCTCAATTCAGAACGGTAGAAGAGAAGGAGGCGTGGTTAGAAGCGTTAGGTACCGCAATGGCGGATTTAACTCGGCGCAAATCCTCACTACGTGTTTCTCCAACTCTAAACAGCAAAGAAAATGCGTTTCCTCCTGTAGATAGTCCCAATGGTTCCCTTCTCTTAGTGGGCGGAGCTAAATTGGGCAAAGTTCCCCCTCCCTTAGAAAAAATTGAAGGCGTTTCACGTTGCACTGACTGCGAAGCCCAATTCAGTGTCGTGAAACGGAAACACCACTGCCACGCCTGCGGCAAAGTAAAAATACTATTTTAGAGTTATCAGTTTTAAGAATTTGAATCCAAAAACAGTATTAACGTATCTTTGGTACCCTTTTGGACAGGTTGTTTGCAGCAGATGTTCGAGCCACAAGGTCCCATTAGCCTACGATGGCTATAAACCGTCCAAAGTGTGCCGATCATGCTACGCTGCATTAAGCTCCACCCCCATCATTACCCTCGATGATCTTCCCTCTTCCAACTGCCCCTCGCCCGATAGCGAGAAAATCAATATCCATTCGGGATTGCTAGAAGTAAGGCCATGTTTACTTGTTTTCATATTTCTTCGATTTTTTTAATTGTGTAGGTTTCTGTAATTTAGTTACTTGGTTTAAATTTCTTCTATTTCGTTATTTTCTGCAATTGGTTCTTGTAGTTAGTGCTTATAATCTAACTGTTGCGTATTACAAGCTATAAGTTAGCTGGTCTAACTTCTTACGAATAAGCTATCGAATATATTTTCTAGAATTCGCTTCGTAAACACTAATTATACTTCTTTCTGTCAGGTGCCTGTGAACTCGACCAGCGTTTTGAGTGGCTTTTTGTCGCTGAAAACACGGGGCAAGATATGGACGAGGCGCTGGTTCGCACTCAGGGTCGATTTTGTGCTCTACTCTTATAAAAATTCGTCTAATGAAAGCCGCGCCATGACAGCGACGCCGGTACCTGGTTATTCTGTCACGTTAGTCAGTGGAGACTTGAATACGTCAACCAAGTCGACCGTGGCTAATGGAGCCGGTGAAGAGCGAGAACGGTGCTTTAAGCTGAGCCATAGTCGGAAGTCCTATCACTTCCAAGCTTGCAGCCGAGAAGACGCGGAAAAGTAAGTTCACTATTCGGTTTTGAATAGTGTTCTCTAACCCTTGCCTTTTATGTTCGGTTAGATGGGTGACGTATTTGCAAATGGCGTCGAAGGCAGATTTTAGCCAATTACCTGCTACGTGACAGAAACTGTTTTTTCCCTTGTCGACAGTAGTCAATTTTGTGTCCGTTATGTACATATCAAGTACACCATATCGCTTTGTTACCTATATTTGGTATGTATAAAGTGTTGTTATAGTTCACGAGGCTTCTCATGTTTTAGAAATGCCGTTTTTCCTATTAAGAGCACGCTAATAACCCACTCTTTGTACAGTTTTAGAGAGCACAAACCCTTATAGAAACAGTGGTTTTCAAGGAATAATAGTCCAGGTCGTCCATATTTCATTCATTTTCAGTGGGCAAACTACGTTCTTTGTAAAAGTATATATAACTGCTTAAACTTGATAACCTGGTGTGCAAAAAAGGCTGTGATATTGTGCCATGCTCTGCAGGAAGAAATAAACTTACCCCAGTAAATCTATGAAAGTTCACGTACCTTTTAAATTACGCTGGACGGTGAAGCTTGATGGCAACACTTCACGCAAAACAATTAACGAACCTAGACGCGGCTTTTTTGGCGCCATTTCCGCAACACGTTCTCCGGATTTAGATACATACGTACGTAATGTATCCCTGAGTCAAACATGACACTAGTGTGTCACTGGCTAACAATGAATTTTTCTTTTTTCAGCTAGTGGAGTGAAAGAAAGTGCAAGTTTTAACGACTCTCATCAACGAAAATTGATGAGAATCGTTAAGCTAACCTAATCTAACCTAGCCTAACTTAATAACCTAACCTAATCTAACCTAGCCTAACTTAATAACCTAACCTAATCAAACCTAAGCTAACCTAACCTAATTAACCTAACCTAACTAACTTAACCTAACCTAACTAACTTAACCTATCCTAACCTAACCTAAACTAATGCATTTCCAATCCAACTACCAATTTTGAACTCGAGTGACATCCGTTTGTCATTTGTTTTCCGAGAACGTTTTGAAACCATAATACACACTAGTGTCATTTTTATCTCGATTTCCGAAACTGGAGAACCTGTTGCATTTCCGACAACACGTTCTCCAAAGTCTAGCACAGCTATCTTCTGTGGTAGGATGGAAAGGCTGGGCACAGGACATAGCTGTGCTTTTAGACGTTTCCACCAGTTGAGTTAAGTTAGGTTAATTAGGCTAAGTTAGGTTAGGTTAATTAGGCTAAGGTAGGTTAGGTTAAGTTTGGTTAAGTTAAGTTAGTTTAGGTTAAGTTAAATTAACCTAACTTAACTTAACCTATAACCTAACTTAATCTAACCTAACTTAACCTAATCTAACTTAACCTAACTTAATCTAACCTAACTTAACCTAATCTAACTTAACCTAACATAACTTAACTAAACTGAGGGGTGGAAACGTCTAAAAGCACAGCTATGTCCTGTGCCCAGCCTTTCCATTCTCCCACCAGTGCTTTGGATCTTCCCAAAAAGATCCCATCTTCTATGAGCTCCCAGGAGAGTTGCACTTTGGAGGGAACAAGTTGCGCCAAGGTGGTAGCAATACAAACACTGGTGCCACGTAGCACGGTTTGTACCATGGTTTGTACAGTACCTTTAAAAAATAACGACACCAACAAAGCGTACCGTCCTAATGGCCCGCAACTGTGCGTCTGGGAACAGCACTAAGGGCATAACGGATGGCTATTCGCATTTCGCAGCACTGTTTCCAGATGCGCAGTTCCGGGCCATTAGGACAGTACGGTTTGTTGGGGTCGTTTTTTTTAAAGGTACTGTACCTTTTAATCAGTTTTGTAGTTTAACCGTACTTAAGAACTTATTTTACTAAAAAATTGCGGTTAAAGATGAGTCAGACGACAAATATCAGAGAAGTTGATGTGAAACGAAAGCCACTGAAGTTCTCCAACGCAGAAAATGCACGAATTTTGCGACAACACAAGCACTCAATCTCGGTTCGCCGACGTAGCAAAAGATTCGATGTGCTCAATGAACGTCGAGGCTTAACTTCAGTAACTGACGAAGAAACTTCTGTGACCAAAACTGCGCCTGCAGTCCAACGAATTAAGCCTGCAGCTTTAGGCACAAACTCCACTTTACTCAACGTCAACGGTAACTAATCTGATCTAAAAATACACTAAATGTTATCTCCAACTACATCTGCGACGCTCCTTACCATTTTCTTTCTGTTATTACAGTCCCTGTGGCCCCAATCGGCAAGCCAAAGACTGTTCAAAAGCTAAAATCCAAACTACAGGTCTACAAGGAGCAGAAGCGCATCCTAGAAGCCCAACGCAAGGCTGTCAAGAAGCCAGTTTTCGTCGTTCCGACCCGTAGTGTGGCTCCTGCTTCTACTACGACGTCTGCTGCCAATGCTTAAGCGGCTGTTTCTCAGACCAATCGTGCCAAAGAAGCTGCAGAGAAACTCCACAAGAAGCCTGAAACGTCTGGGATTGTCACTCGTTCAACTGCCGCCGTATCTGCGTTGCAAAACCAGCGAATTACTCGTTCACAGGCGCAGAAACTCAAACCTTCCGTCCTTCAATTGACAATACCACAAGAATCTGCTTCTTCGAAAAAGTCTCACATGCCCAAAAGGACAACTCTTAAAGCTGCTCCAAAGGTGCCAGAGCCAGCAGCTAAAACTGATGTTCGGAAACCATTCGTCCCCACTGACTTCCAATTCAAAGTACTTTACATTTAATTTAAATTTCCTTTTTAAGCATTTTATAGTTAATTTATTTTCGTTCGTTAGGCTCCTCCAACGCTTTCAGATTTCACCCATCTTTTCAACCAAGCCCAGCAGGAAGAGAAGTTAACCACAGCTATTTCTGGATTAACCTTTATGTCGCCTGTTAAGAAAATTCAAGAAGTAATTCAAGAAAACAGGCAATTTGCGTCGCCTTTTCCCAATTTTTTTTTTTAGTAATAGAGAAATGAATGGATTTCAATTACTATTTTTTTTCTAGTTTCCAAATTTCGCCTGTGGTTTACAACAACCCTAACATTATCATGACCAGGGGATCCAGTAGTAGGCGCAGGCAAGCAAAATACGCCGCAGAGAGACTAGCGGAAGCAGAGAAAGCTGTATTAAGTACGTTCTTTTTCATTTAAATATTGATTTAAAGAGACTTAAGTAGGATCTAATTGTATTTTTGTATTTTAGACTCGCCAGCGTTAAAAGCGGTGGAAAATCCTGTCCCAACACAGCAACACTTCAAGAAGAGGCCCAAGCTTGTCCTGTACCCAAATTGGACATGGAATCTGTGGTAGAAGACCAGGAAATACCTCAAGAAGGTTCTGCCAGCTCTGCAAACAAAGATAACGATGTAGAAGTGAAGCCAAAGAGTGAAAAACCAGTCGAAATGGAACCCAAAGCTTCAGATTCAACTGAGAAGAGCGTAGAGTACTTCAGGCAAGAAATTGATCAAGAAATCTCTCGTTTTTGGGACTAATTGAAGGTTTTTCTTGGTAGGAATCTTGTTAAACACCACGCAGAACGTCTGAGGGTGTGTTGGGAGGAATGAGAGTCGCTTTTGGACGGTTCGGATGGAGGCGCAGTTCGCAGGCGCAGTTTTGGTCACAGAAGATTCTTCGTCAGTTACTGAAGTTAAACCTCGACGTTCATTGAGCACATCGAATCTTTTGCTACGTCGGCGAACCGAGTGCTCGTGTTGTCGCAAAATTCGAGCATTTTCTGCGTTGCAGAACTTCAGTGGTTTTCGTTTCACATCATCTTCTCTGATATTTTTCGTCTGACTCATCTTTAACCGCAATTTTTTAGTAAAATAAGTTCTTAAGTATGGTTAAAATACAAAACTGATTAAAAGGTACAAACCGTGCTACGTGGCACAGTGCACACAGACACACAGATACACTCAAGAAACAAAAAGTTTATTTTTACGCAGGGAAAACCGGCGTTTTCCCTGGCTAACTGACTGTTCGCGAATGCCATCGTAGGTGGCGATTCCGCGTTGTATTGTGCACCCCCGAGAGCTCACTTAAATGGTTGGAAAAATTGTCGAAGGTCGAAACCCTCTCTCACCCAGCCTAGAATCGTCTCCGTGCCGTCCTGCTGCTCCGTTTGCATGATTGCTTCCCATTGTCGCAGTCTGGCGTTAACGCCCCCTGCCACGAACTTATTTCCCTTCCAAACGGCCACCGTGGTACTGCCGGCCTGAAACGGGTCCGACAGTTCCTCTACCTCGAAAAGCCTCGGTTCTTTCCCACCCCTTCCCGGTTCCCCATCCGAAATCAGCGCCCACGGTGTTAGCTCGCGGTCTCCCATTCCGCGTGGTTTGATGGTTTCCGGGTTAAAACTGGTTTTCCCGCTGGGCGGCGTCACCCTGTCAGCCTTAAAAGAACTACAGTCTATTTTACGCACATCGCTCTCTGTTCCGAACCAACCTGCATTCTGGTTGCCTTTTTTTTTTCGCCCTGCCAGGGAGGGAAGATCTTCCCCAGCCGCACGCCTGCTGTGGGTCGCGTTGCGTCTCTCACTTTTTTTTTCGGCCTGAGGTTCCTCGTTACCCTACTTTATAATTTACATTTGTCTTATTTAAAGTGCTGTATCTGCCTTTCAGGTCAATAGGTTTACGCCCCTCCCCTACCTGCCGCCTTGGTTCCCACCCACTCCCCCTCCCCCCGCGTTGGGGTTCCTGTAGGCCTTTGACATTCCCGCGCAAAGTGTCCCGCAACCTCGCAACTATAATGAAAATATATGCTGCTATAATATGCTGGATTTCATCAAGATCAATTGACTGTCGCCAATACGGGAGCGATACGGCATGGAAACCCCAATACATACCACACCTGCGTGGTAGAGAACAAATAGATAAGAATACTGAAGGCTGATTGAATATCGTTCATTGTCCACGAGCATGCAGACTAACCTTGTTGCAATTTCAGGGGAAGTATGTCTCTTATTTCCTCCCTCTGGACAATCCTGAAATAATAAAATTTGGCAAGTTCTCTATTAGAGAACTTGTCAAATTCGCCCCCTATCGGCTAGAGTGTGCGAAATCCGCCATTAGACGCTAACTTCTGGAAGGTAAACAAAGAAACAGAAACAACACAAGCTTGCCTAACATTGCTAAATTGCGCGCTTATTTACCTTATTTTAAGCTTCTTATGTACTCGTTTAGTTAACTAAACAAAGACAAAACTGAAATGCCGAGCTGTTGAAATGCCTTTCTGCACGGAAGATACAGGAAGATCATACAAACTGAACGATGGGGCGAAAATTTCTTTTCACAAGTTACCAAAAGAACCACAGTTATTGAATCAATTAACTTTGCGTATTAGGAGAGACTTTGGGCTAAACATGACTTTGGGCTATCGCGTGGTTACAGTACCCAGGATTCCCAACTGTGAAAGAACAGGTTACGGAAACAATGGCATCTCGCCACGAAACACAAGCTTGTAATGTATTAAATAGAAGTTCCACGCGATGAAGAGCGTCGTTTTTTCTACAACTTCTGTTGCATCTTGCTTGAACGCAAATTTGCTTCCCACACGGACTAAGTTAAGTTCCGACGTTCATGACGTTGACGTAGTACTCTTTCAGGAAAAATTCACTTCGATTTAAGTGTCTGGCTCAGGGTTGATATACCGCGCTATTCCCGTTACCGCGGTCAAATATTTTACCGCAGTCTTTTATCGCGGTAATTTTAAAATTACATCATTTACCGCATCACCGTAAGCCTTTGAAAGTACCGCACGGTAGCGGTAAAATCTAATTTTTAAGGCCACGGTGGAGCCCCGACATCGCAACGCTTTGCTGGACATGACGTCACTTTACGCTCCGTGAACCAATCGTTCGAGTCACGTGACCTAATGGGAAGCGTACTCAACACATTCTCCAAAGTCTAGCACAGCCTGTGGTAGGATGGAGAGATTTGGCATAGGAGATAGCTGTGCTTTTTAGACTTTTCCACGTCTCAGTTGAGTTAAGTTAGGTTCATGGTTAAGTTAGATTGATAGGAACTTAACTTAAAGGGGGAGTAAGGTACGAAAAAAAAATGTCATAGAGGAGACCAAATGAAGTGTTCTGGCTGAAGAAACCCTATGTCAATTATGCATATTAACCGAGTAATTAATTATTTAGCGGTTTTAGCTCCGCCACTTTCCTCCAAAATTCAAATTTTCCTATCCTTATAACATGGGAGGACAGTTGGCCGGAGAGCTAGCGCGTTTACCTATTAGCGCATTCAAAATCGGACCTTCGATTTATAGGGACGGCACCATTATCTTTCTTTTGAATGCTCAAGCTAGTCTGTAGGTGCTTTGGATAATTTACAAGCTCGATCACAAAAAAATTACTTTTTCTTCGCGCCGCGACGTGCGGGCTCCGCTGTCCGCCATGAAGCAAGCGTCACCCGCAAAGTCAGAGCTGCCTCGCGCGGTCCCATTGCCAGGGGATGGGCTCCCGACTGCGAAGCCGACCCGAAACTTGCCCAAAGGCTCTCAGGCGCGGGTCTCGGCCCGGCAGGACGGCAAGCTACGGCGATCGCGCGAAGAAAAAGTCCGTTTTTTGTGATCGAGCTTGTAAATTATCCAAAGCACCTACAGACTAGCTTGAGCATTCAAAAGAAAGATAATGGTGCNGCTTGTAAATTATCCAAAGCACCTACAGACTAGCTTGAGCATTCAAAAGAAAGATAATGGTGCCGTCCCTATAAATCGAAGGTCCGATTTTGAATTTGCTAATAGGTAAAGGCGCTAGCTCTCCGGCCAACTGTCCTCCCATGTTATAAGGATAGGAAAATTTGAATTTTGGAGGAAAGGGGCGGAACTAAAACCGCTAAATAATTAATTACTCGGTTAATATGCATAATTGACATAGGGGTTCTTCAGCCAGAACACTTCGTTTGGTCTCCTCTATAACATTTTTTTTCGAACCTTACTCCCCCTTTAAGGCCCCGGTCTAGCAACTTTAGGGATTTTGTCCAATAACAGATGACACTAGTGTATTTTCAGTGTATTGGTATTGTAGAGTTATGCCAATTTTTAAAAAAATATTTTCAGGCGATTGCGCGAAAACCGTATGTCCGATTTCATTTTTTTCTTCACTATAGTTTATGTCGAAAAACTGCGCTTAATGTGTCGAGGCC